>JARFOD010000004.1:250535-265598 GCA_031763545.1 Mopalia muscosa | reverse complement strand
CCCCCCCCCCCCCCACGGGAGAGCCAATTGATGAGTTCACAGGGGAAGGAAATACTCACTCAGGAACAAACAAATACCAACAAGGACGCCTTTACTGTAATGATTCCAATCATCGTAAAGCGAATTGGGCTATTCACGTCTCTTAACGAGTTTCGCGGTGAGTGTGGAACAGCAACTTATTCCAGAAGGACCAGTTACTTCCATCTGTGAACCGCCAAAAAAAAAGAAATGTGTTTGTATCATTGCAAGATCTATACAGACATCGTTTGATGGTGATCTTACCGTGCATTTAGCTAGTAAAATTGTGGAATGGAGATTCGATCCCCAGTCTACAGGTGCAGCCTTGAATTTGGAGTCCGATTTCGGCAACATGTGCAGCTTAAAAATGGAATGGACGTTTTCAACCTAACAACACATGAAGTAAAACTGTCAATTTATACATTCCATAAACTAAACCGTGTTAACTTCTTACAAAAGAATTAGTTTGAAAGGGCCCAGGGATCATACTGGACGAAAGCTAACTGAAGTAGAATATATTCAGCTTGTGTCAAAATGAAAGTTATATACAGTCTGTACCTACCAAGCGTATGCATCTCTTTGGAATCAATAATTTTATACCGTCTTATTTAACCTTGTAGGAAGATTAAATTACCAACATAGTGAAACACATCACATCATTGGTTGTTGTTAATTAATGTTTGAATGCACCGATTAAACTTGTCATCGCTTATTCTCACCCTTTAAAGAGGATTGTCCCTCAACACATTACTATTAGTGAACAGGTAGTTCCGATAAAACCACTAAAACACTTTTTTGAAACCATCATTATAACGCTACGTTTGTGGATTAGAGCATTTAAAAAGAATTTATTGGCATAAATGCTCCAATTTGCAAGTTCAGATTGGATTTGGCGTTTTACGCTGAGCCTTAAGGTATTTCACTTATATGACGGCGGTGTACTCCAACAATAACTGACCATAGCACAACAAAGATGTGAAGCGTTAAAATAACGTTTGAAATTTAATTTTCCTCCAGTACTAAATAAATACAGCTTTAGGCCTACTACTCTTCAAGCAAACTGTCCTTAGCTTATTGGATTGTTGGATTTGGGATTTGAATCGTAAAGTGTTATTGTTTGATTTAAAACACTTCTTTGACAGATTCTAGACATTCTTCCGGTTTGATTGATTGTTTGTTTGTTTGATTGGGGTTTAATGTCGTACTCAAGGGAATTTCACTTATATGACGACAGATTGTCCCCTTCACACGGCTCCTTGCCTCATTAGTAGTCATTACGGTGGAAAACCGAGACGAAACCTCGTAAAAACCACCCCCGCGAATGCCGGAGCCACATCTTGTGACTCGCTCATATACCTTTGGGTCGGCAGGCGGACTCGATCCTGCAAACGGTACATCGAAGTGGGTTCAAAAAGCGCACTCGCAAACCACTAAGCTAAGGCCGCGGACACTCGGTTTGATTGAAGCTTGTAACTGCGTTTCCACGATTCCACTGTCCATTTGTGAGCAGCATCTTCTCTGCATAATATAATCAATTAATCAGTGTTTGAATCCCCCATCCCACAGTCAGGGATTGGTGACTGGTGTTCCCGATCCCCAAGCTAAGGATTGGTTTAGGAATTCGAATCTCGAATCCTCAAGCGCAGTTGGGTATTGGGTGATTCCAAGTCTTTACCCTTTGGTATTATTAGGGATTCTAATCCCGATACCGAACCCAGTCCTAGTTGTTCTTATGATATGAGCGGATGTAGTTTTAATTGTTCTTATTGTATGAGCGTAAGATGTTTTAGTTGTTCTTATGGTATGAGCGGATATAGTTTTAGTTATTCTTATGGTATGAGTTGAAGTAGTTTTAGTTGTTCTTATGGTATGAGCGGATGTAGTTTAAGTTGTTCCTATGGTATGAGCGGATGTAGTTTAAGTTGTTCTTATGGTATGAGCGGAAGTAGTTTTAGTTGTTCTTATGGTATGAGCGGATAAAGTTTTATTTGTTCTTATGGTATGAGCGGAAGTAGTTTTAGTTGTTCTTATGGTATGAGCGGATGTAGTTTAAGTTATTCTTATGGTATGAGCGGAAGTTGTTTTACTTGTTCTTATGGTATGAGCGGCTGTAGTTTAAGTTATTCTTATGGCATGAGCGGATGTAGTTTAAGTTATTCTTATGGTATGAGCGGATGTAGTTTAAGTTATTCTTATGGTATGAGCGGATGTAGTTTAAGTTATTCTTATGGTATGAGCGGAAGTAGTTTTAGTTGTTCTTATGTTATGACTGAGCGGATGTAGTTTTAGTTGTTCTTATGGTATGAGCGGAAGTAGTTTTAGTTGTTCTTATGGTATGACTGGAAGTAGTTTTAGTTGTTCTTATGGTATGAACGGAAGTAGTTTTAGTTGTTCTTACGGTATGACTGGAAGTAGTTTTAGTTGTTCTTATGGCATGAACGGAAGTAGTTTTAGTTGTTCTTATGGTATGACTGGAAGTAGTTTTAGTTGTTGTTATGGTATGAGCGGAAGTAGTTTTAGTTGTTCTTATGGTTTGAGCCGAAGTAGTTTTAGTTGTTCTAATGGTATGAGCGGAAGTAGTTTTAGTTGTTCTTATGGTTTGAGCCGAAGTAGTTTTAGTTGTTCTTATGGTATGAGCGGAAGTTGATTTAGTTGTTCTTATGGTATGAGCGGAAGTAGTTTTAGTTGTTCTAATGGTATGAGCGCAAGTAGTTTTAGTTGTTCTTATGGTATGAGCAGAAGTAGTTGGTGGTTGTTGAAAGTTAAAGCAAAATTACTTGACTCCTTGGTTTTTAATTTCCTAGCTATTTCTCTTGTGCGACAGCTTGTCATTAAGATGTGTGCCTTGGCGGCACCAGCAACACCAAAGATATTAAGACTGGACGAAGTCTGTATCATGAAGTCTGTATCATGAAGTCTGTATCATGAAGTCTGTATCATGATCCCCACAAATCGAATTCGTGATTCCCCTTATCACTGGGAGCAACAATATGTCAAGAAGTAAGCGATTTTAGGTCGCGGTTTGCATTTAAATTATTCCAAAAGTTGCCTGAAGCCAAACATTTTCTGATAATATTTAATTGAACACAAAAAAGCCGGTAAATGTAACAACTTGAAAGTAACCAGTAATTTATAATCAAAATGTGAATCTCTAGATAAGGGTATTGGATATGATAGGCTTTCAGATATACAGAACTCTGTGTCTTCTGATTGATTGATTGTTTGATTGATGGAAAAAAATTCTTGAATGATTGATTGATTGATTATTTGATTGATTGATTGATTGATTGATTGCATGCTTGATTGATTGATTGATTGATTGATTGGTTGATTGATTGATTGATTGATTGATTGATTGGCTGATTGCTTGATTGATTGATTGGTTGGTTGGTTGGTTGGTTGGTTATCTGGTTGGTTGCATGGTTGGTTCATTGATTGATTTATCGATCAATTGATTGATTGATTGATTGATCAAGAGCCTGTCGATATTTGCACATGTTTGATAACTGAGCTAGGAACTCTGACGTACTGTGGTCTTTGTGCAAGTTCATCCGAACTTTTGAATGACAGTAATAATGGCCTGTCGATAGTACAGATAGATACTGTTTCATCGTTATTCACCAATTTATGTGAGTAAGGCAGCAGCTCCAATCATGCATAGGCAATCAGTTTAAATAACACAAAAATATGCTTACAGTAGTGGAGATATTTGCCAAGCTCTATTACTGTATGGCATTACTCCATCATAAATATCCGAGTATTTTTTGGTAAAGTGAAGGACACTTCGTCATACAGTAAACTATACAACATAAACACAGATCATATATTGAATAGGGGTAAATCTGAAACCGCACTTGGCGTTTTACACGAGGATCCGCAACAGCCGTTCTCCGCCTGTAAGCAAGGCTTACCTACATACTGCCCCTATGACAATACCTCTGTTGTTTGATTAATGTGTGCTCCATAGTGGCGACAGGTGGATCTCTCAGCATTACCTGTATCCTGTAGCAGTCTCAATCAAATACAGGTGCTTTTAAAAGTGTTTGAATGAGTTGATATAGTACCGTTGCCTAGGTCCAAACCCTGATCCAAAACGTGCAAGAGCCTGGAATAAATTATACATACAGAAAGTGTTGTGCTTCATCAACAATTATCGTTCGTTGGTGTTTATCTATGGTAGTATATAGATGCGCCTTGTAAATCACCCTATTGTATAATGGGAACATTTTAATTGTTGTTGTTGTAGCACTGTTTTCCGACAACAAAATGTGGACTTGGAAGAGAATCCTCATACAAGTCACATGAGTCACATGACTCAAAATTAAACAGAGAAAAGATAATAAAGCATAAAAAGCGATTTATTCTGAAGGCTATTATAAGGAGATAAACAACGATTGAACTATATCTGACCGAATCACTCAATCAATTCAAGCTCTCTCCTTCTGGCGCAAGACCATTATAATCCGTCCTTTTGGTCTTCCCCGTTAAAATCTTGACAAGGCATGACCGATGAAATTTTAAGCTATAAAGCCTGGAGTGTGATAGGGGTTGTCAAGCTACCTTCAAACGTAAACAACAGCCCAATCACCCCTCCATCAAGTGGTGATAAATACACCAAATGTGCCTTATTTAGACTATAATACTACACTGACCAGAAACCTCCACTCAATTACTTCTCATCAATACCAACTACTTCACCAAAAACAATGTCCCATGACCAGAACAAATAAAACAAGACAACACACTATTTTTATTAAGAACTATATTCTATGATGACAAAACGCAAGTTCACAATAGTGGTCTTTAATACACCTTCTTCCAGTAATAAACAAGAAGTACCTTGACAGTGACGTCAGCTGTATTACTACACAGCGTGAATGGCAAATAAAATTGGCCGTCAATATATTAGAGCCAAAGTCTTGACGAAATATAGAACGGTCTGATCTGTATTTTAGAACGGTTATTTGTGCATGCCGGTAGCTTTGACAGTAGTATTCAATTCTCGTGTTATTGGCAATAAATTGATCCGTATGTTAATTTGATCGCCTGTTACAGCCTGTGTTCTGTGGTGACGAACAATCGATCTGTGTGTCACATTCTGATCAATAAAATAGCAAGCGTAAAATCAGTTGAGATGTTTATCATATTAATATCAATAAAAGCAACGTCGTTAAACCGGGAAAAGACATGATGTACTACCAACGATAATCTATAACCAAGAAGAACTTGTTCTAATATCTGTAGCATAGATAAACAGGCGTTTTGAGCTGTGTTGGCGACGCGTATGCATAAGTGGTTTACATAAACAATGTTTGCGATAATCGCAGCTCACATCTCGCTTATATAGCCTGACTAAATGTTTAACCCTATTGTTTACTTGTCAGATGCATTCAACACAAATATATATACTTGAATGTACGAATACATACAACCATATTTCAATTATAGGGCTATCTGGTTTAACTGAATGATTTGTACGCCATGAATAGTAGGCAGTGTTTGTTTTTCTCGGTAATTCTAAACATTTGGTTTTTAGCTGTTTTTGTTAAAGACAAATATACTATATGTCTAACAAACACTGGCATTACATAAAGACAAGACTTGTGAATTGCGATATATTTTATTTCCATGTTTGCAAACACATTTATGCCTTTTGACTTGCAGGTCTATTAATACAGGAACAGTTTATAGATATATTTATATATATCATAAGCTATAATTATGTTTTTTTTTTGTAATTTTATTCTATAATAACAATATAATTAATGCCATTTTCAAAAGAATAACATTTGAAACTGTTAAAAGATGAGTAAAGCAGTAGTTTAATTAATCCGAACCGAGATGTACATGTCATGTATACAGCCGGAGGGGTCGGGTTCGATTGTCGTTTGAATCGTGAACATTTCGCTTTTCTCTGCATTGATAGAAAGCTACAGGACTATTTAACATTTGTGCAATTTTGCTAATGCAGCAAAAATAAACCAGATACGTATGAATATACTTCTTACAGATCCGAATACTGAAGTCAGCCGCAGCAGCACGTGTATGCAGTACAAATGTAGGTCATAGACATGTTCAATTATCAATTAAAATAGACATGTTCAATTATCGTATGATATAACATTTTGTCACACATGTTGAAAATATGTCAGAGTTCCAAATTTCGCTAAATGTAGTTTGAATGTGCATGAAAATAACTTGTTATAGTATTATTTTACAAATGTAAAGAAAGATAAATATGCTCCCTACCGTCGGCCACTCAGGATCGAACCAGGGACTCTTGGCTGTCAGACGGTACCATTTACTGAGCTATTGAATCACCCAAAATTTTCATCCAAGTACAGTTTGACAGTCTTTCTCTACATGGAACACTGGCAATCGCATATAAACATTTTTTTGTCTTCATATATTACCAATAATTTTACCTGTTGTTTAATTCTAAAAAATCAGGTTCAGGTAAATATAGAGTTATTATTTTATTTGCTGATACCGATTATGTTACATTCTCCGCTTTATAGCCGGTAACAACAAATATTTATCATTATTGACTTGCACTAATACGTATACAACAACAGTTTCTGAATTATATATCAGTTATTTCGTTCGATTTTCAATTCTCTGCTTCGCACTTTAACCAATTCATTAACATGTCTGTACTGCAGTAGCGCATTCTTGCACGTAGCTTTATTGTATTTTGGAACCCGTTCATTAACATGACTTATGTTTAAATAATGCAGTGTAATGCAATACCAAGGTTTAGTAGAAACTAGACCGACATTTAGTTTATTAATTTATCTCTCTGAAAACAAGCTATATCACATTCGACAGATTTTTCCCAATCAATGTTCTATCCGTACATAGCTATATTGTATTTTTCAGTACATTGGAAATAAAATGAAACAGTCGCAAGCTACCAATGGTATGGTTATAGTTAAGTATATGTAATACCTAAGTCGATAACACGTTAATATGTATATGTTGTTAATATAGGGTATAGGAATAATTCCACGTGAAAATATTATGGGATGTCTATCGATGTCGAACATGGATGAACACGAAATGGTCTGCATTTATAATGTATATACCGCATCCATGTAAATATTAGGCTATGTTTTATGTATGAGTGTATATTTGAATGATAGTACATTATTAGTCAAATGTGCACAGTAGGCCTAGAGTATCTGTTGTTAATACAGCATCGTCATATTTCATTTAATATTCGATGATATTACAAAATATTCCTAAGAAATGTCTCGAACTTGTTTTGTATGAAAACATTACAATATGCTTTATGTATAAGTGTATATTTCAATGATTATACTGTCAATGTGTAATAGTAGGCCTGCAGTATCGCTTGGTTAATACAGCGTCGTGGCGTTTTATTACAATATTCGATGATATTACAAAATATTCGATAGAAATGCCGGCAACTTTTATCACATGTACTTTTTACAATATGCTTTATCTATACGTGTATATTTCAATGATAATACAGTTGGCCTACAGTATCAGTTGTTAATACAACGTCGTTATGTTTTATTACAATATTGGATGATACCGCAAAATATTAAGAAGAAATGTCCCGAATTTTTATTCCATGTAAATATTAGAATATGCTTTATGTATGAGTGTATATTTGATAATATAACGTTATCGGACAAATGTGTAATATTAAGTCTACATTGTCGGTTGGTTTATACAGCGCCGTGATGTTTTATTACAGTATTCGATAATATGACAAAATAGTCGAGATAAGTGTCCCGAATTTCATTCCATATAAATTTTAGAATACGCTTTATGTATAAGTTTTTATTGAAATGATTTATACATTATTAGTCGAATCTATAATAACAGGCCTGATTGATTGATTGAAAAATAATACACCATCGTTATATCAAATGATATGAGATGTACCTGTGTTCATTTGAATGATCTTAGACCATTATATAGAGTAACAAAATCTCTCCGCTACACAACCAATGATTGGATATCACTACCAGTACGTCTTCTTGTCTAAGTAATGGCGCTGCTTTCCTGTCTTTCGAGAAAAGGTTAAGCATTAGCTAGCATAGCAGTTCATACCTCTTGTTTAATGGACCAAATCCGTCCTTTATGTTGTAGTGTCAAGTCTCGAGTAACCTATACAGAAAACCTTAATGGCCACAGAAAGAAAATTATTATGTCACAATAGAAACTGTAATAAAAAAACATTAATGAATTACGGTAACAATGTGATTTGGTAATAATGTGTCCTTCTTACAAGCCCTGGAAAGTATTACAGTATCTTGTTCTCTTAAAACAAATCTTTTCTTAGCCGTAAGTTATAACAGTATATGTTAGGCAGTATATTACATTTTCAGTCAAATATGGTAAGTTTGGGCCCACAGTATTGGTTGTTATTACAGTCTCGTTTAGTTTTATGACAATATTCGAGGTTATTACCTGATACCTATTTAATTATAGTATGTGTCAAAAACAATATTATATTTTGGCAGTCAAATGTGAAATTTAAGGCATAAAATAAAGGTTGGTAATACAGTTCTGCTTATTTGATGCTTTTACATCGTATAGGCATTTTATTACAGTATTTGTTGCACTGTTTGCACTTTAACACAAACTTTGGTTTAAAGATATTAAACACATTTCTTATCCATTCTTAGGCATTGTGGATTAATTTTATTGTGAAGTGATTGTGTTTTCCACAATGCAATTTCTTGCTAGGTTTTAGGAAGGCGTCTGAATAAGAAAGATAGCACACCCCTGACCAACCCATGCTCTTATGCAGATTCTAAAGTCAGTACTTAGATCAACATCAATTAGGTCTGTGAGTCACATGCTGCGTTATTCACGTTATTCAATCTGCTTCCGGGTACCTCCAACATTCTTTCTAGTTTTTGCACAAACAGCAAAATTAAAAGATGACAACTGCCCATTTCCACTTATACAGCTGAAACCAACAACCAAGTTACAAAATATGGCTATTAAAAAAGATCGGAATTCAAACCATAGCGACAAACTTTGAAAGAGGTACCCGGAAGAAAGGTATAAGAGAACGAGAGTTAGTTTAAATGTCCTATACACACACGGACGATTCAGACTCATCCCCATAACCGAATGATCTTAGCAAAATGTCCGACAAAGTGTATTTTTCTTGGAAACTGAATGTGTGGCAGAAACACTACGGGAATGGTACAAATACACAAAAAAGGACATGTCTAAGTATATAAACCTTGGAATAAACATGTGTATTAAACTATAATGCAGAAATCATTGACTACAGCCATATTGTTGTATATCAAACACAACTCAAACAGGCACACAACTTAAAGCACATCCTGGGGCTTTTTCCAGTACTATTTTCCAACCCCACAATACAGGAGAAGTCAACGATGATTATGACTATAATTTTAAAACATAACGGTTGTTAATATTCAGCCTAAAGCAGTTGAAATGTATATGTTTATATTATCTTAGGCAGATATATTGTTTGTCAATATATTTAAATGTAAGTTCAATCTTGCCTGAATGGTTTTTAAACATAAGAAAAGAGATAAATACTGCACAAAGTAGAAAAGATAGGCAAATATATATTACAGATCATAGACAGACAAAATGTGTCAATGAGAAAGATGTCATTTTGTCATATTTGTGAAATAGTATATATGGAAGTAACGTGGTGTATTCCTACACTTACATCGCGATTGAACACCTGGCGAAAATACAGAAAATATATACCACTGAGCTTATATCAGTTCTTAACTTGCATCGAGTGAAATGCAATCGGTTTATAAGCAATGGAAGATGTCATATGTTAAATCAGACTTGTTTTAAAGACGTATGTCTTGGACAGTGTCAGTATATTAATGAAAACGTCATGCTTTAATAACAGGAAATATGCCGAATATTCTACATGGCTACAATGAATTCCTGCAGGAAATAAATCTTTTTAGATCTCCCTGACTGGGAATTTGTATTCTTTGTGATTTATGGGTGATAGCTAGAAAAACGGATAGTTTTTCTGATAAGGTGTGTGGCTGTGTATAATATGTGACGTTGTAGATTAATAGTTTTCTTGAGCGACTGTGTTTCCGTATATGGGCAGTATAGTGCTCTTGAATTTCGGTTTGTGTTAAGTTTCTTCAGTTGTAAAGACCGTGGGTGGAGTGTTTTAAGTTTGTCTCTTACGAGGCCTACTGACGTCGGCTGTCTTGTCACGCATAAGCTGTTCGCTACAACACAACGTGATATATTCAAGCCCAATACAGAATAGATGTTAAAGCCATCTATGGCGAGAATTTATTATGAAAATAGCTTGTCTGGGCGGATGAAGCGATTTGTAGAGCACAAACTGTATAGAGGTATATCATTGATAATGTTGGCAATGTCAATGTATATGGTGGCACCAGTAGACAATAATGACCGTATAGTGTGAGGAGAAATCAATATGAACTGGTTAACACTTCTGTAACCTATCGTCTAGGGTTCGCCGGTGGATTCCATGCCGCTAATGTATGATCCGACTAGACCATTTACAACGAATAAATCCAAAGAAAAATGCCAGAGAATAAATGTCCTTACCTGTATTAGTGTCAGCTAGCCTGCCTCAACATTCGCTGGTAGCTCCACGTTCATTGCCGACGCAATCAATTTTTGAAACGGCAAGCTTTTCTATCGCTGTCCGCCATATTGACTATTTTCCGATGCGCCAGACGACAGTTGGTGGGTTAAGCTGAGCAGCTCTAATCCCAGCAGACGCCACAGACCAATGTAGACGGCGCCATTTTGTGCTATGGCGAAGATCTGGCTAGCGGAATTTGGTTATTTGGTCGTGTTGGTCTGTGAGGAATGCCAGGATTCGGTTGGCAATGAACAGTATTAAGATGAGAGCGACTATGTTTCTAGACCGAGGACCCGGCACGGCAGAAATGCTATAGCGCCCAACAATATCAGCATAGGAAATGAGAATATTATCGATCAGGAAGGCCGGCTGTAGAAACAGTCCTGACAATAGAGGAACCACCAACAAACTCCACTGACTCTCTCTGCCAAATGTATACTAAAATATTCAAGAGAAATGTCCCGAACTTTAGCCTCAAATGAGATGAGATGATGTTAGGTCGGTGATACAGCGTGAACTCTGGCACCCTGCTAACAAGCTATTGTTCAGAGTTGACCAGTAGTGCTGGTTGCATACATGGGTCTTTTTATACAAGAACATTTACCAATATTTGATATCATCTTTATTCTCTTATATGCAAAAGCCAGCTACTATTTACTTAATATGTATTTGCTCTTCAATATAACGATTTGCGAGTCATATAGGTCTATTATATGTATACCACGGGTAAAATCGAAATTCATTAACGAGCGTGACGCGCGAGTATGGATACACCTTTTAATCCTATGGTAATATTTCCCATTAAATAATGGAATCTGGTTCTATTTCGGGTATATTATTGTTCCATGCACTGCTCTTTTGCCTGTACAACTACTTCCATACGGTTCAGTGCAATTAAGCGATTATACGTTTTACCGATCAGATAAATATGCGTAAATTCTTGAAGGTTCTAGAACCATAAACACGTTTCTCTCTTCCAGTGTGTTACATGATGGCAGGCATCATTGTAATACGAGTGGGGCTGTTATGTAATGGAAGTAGAATTGTTTCTTGGTCAATTTTTCTGTTAAATTTCCCATTGGCTAAGGGCCATGCAATTCAAGAATATTGATACTGGCTTTATTTAGCCATGTGAAGGGTTATGACTTTTCGAAAAAATGCATAGAAATCATTTACGTGAATTAATCTTAAACACAAAGCATGCCACCTTCAATCAATCAATCAATCAATCAATCAATCAATCAATCAATAAATCAATCAATTAATCAAGCAACCAAGAAATCAATTAACCAAGAAATCAATTAATTATCATTGAATCGAACCAACCAGCCAACCAACCACAAACCAATCAATCAGTCAATTAATCAATCAATCTATCAATCAATCAACCAATCAATCCAACAATCCATCGATCCATCCATCAACCAATCAATCAATCAATAAATTAATCAATCAGTCAACTAACCGACCAATCAATCCTTTAACCGATAAAACAATCAATCAGTTAACCAATTTATCAATCAGTCAATCGATTAATCATTGTGTCGATCCATCAAGCAATGAATCAATCAATATGGGACGGTTTTTGTGGGCTCATCCTTAAATTCGTAATAATGGGAAATCAGACCGCCTATGGGCCCGCTGCCGTGGCTTAGTGGTAGCGTGTTCGTTTACTAAATTGAACTTGGTTCGATGTACTGTTCACGGGATCGAGTCCGCCTGTCCACCTATCAGGAACATGAGCAGCCACATGTTGTGGCTCCGGCAATCGTGGGGGTGGTTTTTACGAGGTTTCCTCCCGGTTTTCCACCGTAATATGGCTAGGTGCAGTTTGAAGTGGACAACCCGTCGTCATATAAGTGAAATAAGCTTGATTACGACGTTAACCCCAAATCAAGCAAATAAAAAAACAAACAGACCGCTTTTTTTTTTAAATTTGTTTTTCTTTTTCGTTTGAGAAAAAAGTATTGGGTTATAAACATAAAACTTATAATTATTTCTTTTACTTTACTCACATGTGCTGCCTCAACAGAATATCTATACCAAATAATCGAATTCATATCTATACCGCAGTAAAAAATGAACAGGTACCAAGGTAACGGTGTTAAAGAGCACTATATTCAGATATATAGGTAGATACACAGGGGCGTAGCCAGGATTTTAAAAGTTGTAGACACGAAAATATTAAATATATGTATATACAATGCAACCCCGCTTTAAAGGACACCCATCTAGACCACTAACACTATAGTCATATTTATTGATGGCCAGTTGTGTGACCAACCATGGCCAGCCATCTTTTTTCCTGTAGAGGGAGAGGTGTACAAAGAGTCATTCTGGTTTCCTGGCCTCTTGCTAGCTTGAGGCACCTCATTCAGTTTGAAACCCATAAACTGAACGAGTTAAAATACTTAATTCAATACTACATAATGAATTCAAAATTAAAGTTACATTTACACAACTTCTGATACTTGTATAGATACACAAATAGGCCAGAAATGTATTTGATACAACTATAGTCAGTAATTGTCTTTGATTTGTCTTTGTAGATAGTATTTGTACCATGCCAATATCTTCGGCAACTAGTGAAAGGTATTTCAGCGCAATGCGCAGAATCAAAAACTACATGCGTTCTACAATGAATGAAGAGACAGCGGTTTGGCACTTAAGCACATTCACAGAGACTTTGTGATTGACGTTGATGTTGTGGTAAAGAAATTTGCATAAGATGCCAATCGTCGGATAGCTCTCGCCTTCTCTTATTAGGCCGAAGGTATCTTCGAACTGGCTTATTTAATTCAAATAATCGTTCTCAAAATTCCAGCCGCGAGACGTTAAATATTATTTGAATTATCTGTTCGTTTTTTTAGTCTTGGATGTAGGCCCATCAAAATCAGACAAACATGGTGTAGCTATTAAAAACCTGACAAGGTCGGATCCTAGTATTTTTCGGTGGGTAAAGCAGTGGCGGATACATGATTTTGTAAAATGGGGAGCTCGACTCGAATACCCAAAACCATCTTTGGGAGATTTTAATAACTAGACAGGGTTCGAAAAGGTGCAAAGAAGATCGGGAACTGCTGTCTTTTTAAAAATTAATTCCTGACCTGCCGGGGACGTAGGCCTAACATGCATCTAGACGCGTCCCTCTAGCGGGTATTGCGTGAACCCCAAACACGCACATTTAATTTATCGTCTGGTCGTAAAATTCATAATAGGTCACCTTACCTATTGTTGTTTTACTTATGGTGTGAGCTCTAAAATAAAGTCCATGCATTAGGATTTGTTCGATGTTATTACGTTATTTATAAAGGAATCCAATGCAAGGTTCTGCCAGTTTCAAATAATCCGCCTTTAATTTCTATTGCCTTGGGTTTCTTGCTATATTTTCGGTAAAAAAAGAGTATGTATAAAGGAGTCCAACGTATGCAGCTCTAGCGTAGTTCCATGGTTCGTGACTTGAAACACACAGAGGAAATTTGCAAGTTAACAAGTTTAAACCAATCCAATGAGATCCAAACTGCTCTCTCTCATCTCTGAGGTCTGCGCTAGGCTATTTCGACCCAATAAAAAAAAAATCAAAGTATTTTCCGAGGCTCTTATAATCGAGAAACAAAAAACAGGATCAACCAATGACATCGAACTTGTTCTCTCTTAGGTCCGCGCTATAGAATCCCACAATAATATATTTTTTTATTAGACTGACTTCAGCTAGTAGAGTGATTGTAGTTGATTTGGCTAGGTCTTCTCGCTGGGTTAGCATGGCTATTGCAGTGCCTGCTCAAGATATACCCCATGTGAAACCTGCTTTTCAATCGGGATTTAGTGTAATGACTAGCCTACTATTAAACTTCAAAACTGTTTACAAAGTATTATACAAGGTTACCGCATGTTCACATTTATATTCCTATTACTAATAAATCTTAAGCGTTATATGAATAGTCACAAATCTGTTATATCTAGAAAGCTTTTAACTATTGTACTCACTACAGTTGTTCAAGCACATCCATTTTGTCGTATACAAACACCATAGGGCTACATTTTACGGGTACAAGCTTTCTTTTTCAACTGTTTTAGTAGTTAACACATGGTGGTGTAGCCTATTGACGTAACTTGATTGGCGCACTTTGTTTATTTTTATTTTATCGCACAAAATACAAGCTTTGTTTAAAATACCCTGAAAAAAATATTCCCTTTTTTAAGGTTTATAGTGAATTATTGAATTACACGAGCTTTGACTTGCCATTTGTTTATTACTTGCTCTAATTTCTCGCGACTTTCGGTTACTTTCACAGCAATGACATTCCCACATTCTCTACTTTTTCCAGCCATGACCTTGACGTACTGACTGTCTGTCATGCTTTGAGATCGGTTGGACTGGAATGTGTCAAAGACTCGTTTTGCAGACTAACGAAAATGGGACAGTG
>JARFOD010000004.1:239280-250435 GCA_031763545.1 Mopalia muscosa | reverse complement strand
TGGATGTATCAAGTGATCATAAAGACCAGGAACCAGTTAAACCATCAAGCCATCATGTGGATGTATCAAGTGATCATAAAGACCAGGAACCAGTTAAACCATCAAGCCATCATGTGGATGTATCAAGTGATCATGAAGACCAGGAACCAGTTAAACCATCAAGCCATCATGTGGATGTATCAAGTGATCATAAAGAACAGGAACCAGTTAAACAATCAAGCCAACATGTGGATGTATCAAGTGATCATAAAGAACAGGAACCAGGTGCTCAGAAGGCTATTTGCGACCAACACCAGATTTAACTGCTAATAGTGGATTAAAGACAGACCGTCAGCCTCCTGTGACGTTGTCTTATAGTGGATTAAATTTAATAGCGTTTCGAGCAACCACCACTGCTTAGCCGAGTTAGTTTTAATTTATTAAAGACATGTGAATAACCAATGACTTTGCACCTTCCTATACTATGTTTTAAGGCATTCTTTCCATGATTACAGAAAGAGAATGTTCAAACATCCAGTTAATACAGCAGTCTGACAAAAAAACAAAACAGGTTGAGTATTTATAGACAATGTTATTTTTTTCTGACATCATAACCATATGATTTAAATATATATATATATACATACATACCTGAGTACATTCCTTATAACCAAATTTGACATTATTAAGAGGATCTTTCGTTTTTCCAGGTGAAGCCACGTAAGCTCGTGCCATTGTCCTCACACCTATGAGGAAACATTTGTTCAAAATAAAAATTGTATCTCTGTGGACATGGTGTTGTTTAAGTCTGTTTATTTTAATTTATACAAAAATATTCATCAGATCCTAATAAATATAATAACAGAGTAATCAATTATATTCTGGTACATTTTGAACAATAAAGAAAAAGATAAAATTCAAATAACAAGAGCTATGGATATTATCTTTAGTGATTTCTGATATCAAAGGATACATGTAGCAACCAAAATAATTTTTTTTAAAAAGTGTTAAAGACGAAAAACAAATTTTTAAGGACAAAACGGAAAGTAGTGAAACAATTCACAACTTTAAAATTAATTAATCTAAAATTAAAACTCAACTGGCATATTATTAAATTGAGATAGATTGAACCAGGGTTGTAACTAGAGATTTGTAAGTACCTTTATCAGCTTTTCTACTGTGAGGTAAGGAGCTAAGAGAGAGTAGGGTCTATTCTACACAGTATTAACCGCACACACATTAAAGTGATTTAATTGTCCAATCCCACAAGAATGAGTGATCATAACTCAGTAATGGATACAGTGATTTTAATAATAGTCATTTTGATGCAATAAAATACCCAATAAATATATATATCATGAGATATAATAATATTAATTGTCATTACAGATTAAAATAAGCAGGGCTGATGTGATAGCATGATTAGTTTTCAGTCTTTTGATTATACTTGTTAAGGTAAGATTTTTGTCAGACTTGAATTCCCTTCTGTTTTAAAATAAACTCATTCAATGCCAGCATAGGCAAAGTCTAAACCAATAAACCATGGTATTTTTCAGACTTTAGCCAAAGTGGAGCTAAATATGCAATAAAAGGAAAAAAATATGCAAAGAATTCATGCAATACATGTATCAGTTGATTTCATGGCAGCATTACTAGAATTATTGAAAATGTTCAGCTTTAAAACAACGCATATTTGACCAGATAGGTCTCCTCTGGAAGAACCATAGGAAGACAAGATATATTTGTTGATTTCATAACTTTTTAGAAGTTTTAAACAGTATACTATACAGAGTAGGGATGTATCTGGAATTGTTTCATGTAACCGTCCTAAAGGGCAAATAAACACTAGCTGACCAACCCAGACAATGACCTTACAAAGTAAAGCATGACACCACAATGACGTGTCAGCAATATAAAAGGACTCAAGAGCAGGGAGGGGTTGGGGTGGTACTGAATGTTCTAGTGAACGATCACCATATACAGGTATATCTTTCTCTCTGTGTACTGTGACAAACAACATGTTCATTGCACACAGGTTTTCACAAAGCCATTGACAATACAAGCCTGTGCTGTCTGGTAGAGCAGACTGAACAGGGTATTCTCAGGATTTTGACAAATTTTGTCAATCTAATCATCAATGAAGTTCGTATTATAAAGCAATTTTGCAAAGGCAAATGATTGGTTATCTCACAAAATTTTAGAGGATCAATTTTGAGGTAATGTCAGAAAAGATTACAGGACAGGCTAGCAATACAATATACAGTTACATACTAAATTGATAAATTTAATTTCCACCAATGGCAAAAAATTTGGATAAAATACTCAATGGGTTATTTGAACACACTCATGAATTAATATGCAAACACATCTACTGTTATCAGGTTATCAATATTAAAAATGACTGCACAAGTTTGACAAAAACCCTGGAAAGTGAGCAAGAAAAAGTTACTGTGTTTAGTGTTTTAGTGCCTATTTGCAAACATGTTTATATAAACACAACAGTGCAGATTACTGTTGTGAGAAAATCATATGCTGTGTAAGACAAGTGCCCAAAGCAAAGGTTGAGTACAGCCCATACACTCAGTCAGATGGGATAAATAGCTTGTCTAGTGCAGTGTACATAGAAAGCATCAGTATCACAGGGAGAATTCCTACCGGGCTGAGCATGCTGTTTGTGGCCTTTGGAACTATATTCTGGGTTGGGGAAACAAAAATACATGCAACAACGTTCACAATTCACAAAGTAAATAAGGAAACAAAATTTGGTCAATTAAATATGTAATTAATTTCTTATAAGTTTGTAACAAGGCAGTACGCTGGTAATTAGCTTAAGCATTTATTGAATAAATCATATCTTTATAAACTGCATGCATTAAATACAAAACTATGAAAAGTTTTATTTATATTCACAATGTTTAAACATAAATGTAATACAAAACATAACATGTTTAGTTCTTCACATAATTATACATAATTGCAACTGCACATCTGAAGGAAAGCTTACACCATTGTTAAATGTAAAATACATGCAAACGAGAACATATTTTCTACTCTCTACAAAGCCTTGCAAACTAAATTCCGCACATACATGTTACATTATCTTTAATTTAACCACATAAAGTTGTAACAAAAAATCTGTCTTCTTAATTAAAACAGGTGTTTGCTCATGCAAGAAATGGTTGCAGAAGATTGGCTGCACTAAACTAAGATATTTTCCATGCATAACTCTAATGTTAGATTAAAAACTCACCTTCTCGTAACTGCTGGTTCAACAGGTAACAATCATGAAGCTCGTCAATCTGAAAATAAAAAAATTATTTTTTTTCTTCAACTATATATTGCTCATATGTTCATGGTGCATAGTGGGAAACTCTAAAAATAAAACTGGCGTAACTAATAATTTAATAATTCATAAACTGTCCTGCCTTAAATATGGTTGACAGCTTTTTGGAACTGGGAGTTTCAAAGTATCACATTAATAAAAATGTTAAAAAATAAAGAGTTACCTATTTTTTACAAAAAATTTACAGAATGGAAACTTTGGCACTAGTGAGTACTTAACTTGCATCAATTTATTAAAGGAGAATGAATCGCAATTGATATCTTAACGAAGAGATCAATAAACGTATTCCAGTGAAGGAAAATTACTATTTATTTGATACAAGAACCTTTTTATCATTATTAACTTTGCATTCAATTTTTTATTTCAGCAGGAAAAATTATTTGATATATGATCACTACAGTTTTAAATTTAATCTCAAGTTGAATTGAAAAAGTGTTTTCTAATTCAATGCAGAGATGTACAGTTGCAAGTAAATATGAAACACTAGTTTTCAGACAGGTTATAAACTGATTGAAAGCAAACACATTTGGGATTTCGAATAAGATCTAAATATTCCCAGCCTTAATATACATTGATTTGTCTGGCTACAAGACATATTATAAGCAGACATCTCTCTCTTGGTGGCCTAAGCCTGCAGGGTTAATCTCTTGTAATCCCCCTGCCAGGTATACTCTATGTAACAGGGACAGGTTTGTCCAGGTAGCAGGAGCTAACGATATCTCTCAACAGAGGCAAGGTGTTACAGCTGTAATGCCTGATCCCTAAACAAACCATTAGCTAGACTTACATCACAAGAGCTTTCCTGTCAAAATACACGTTTTTGTAGAAGATTTTTATAGAGTCAACAAAGAAAGGTTGTCACGAGAAAGTGGACCTACATGGCAACTTTTCAAATTCATGTGTGCGAGGTTGGCAATATCAAAACTTTTAAAATAATCAGATATATCTATTTCCTTGTTTTTTCATGTGTTTCACATAATAATGTTTCAAGGCACTTTATCACCATATAATAGGTTTGATGACACTTGTATTATGTCAGTCAATATTAAGAGCAAATGGATCATGAAAATAGTTGAATCAAAGACAGTGTAAGTGTTTGCTTCCTGTAAGCACAGCACAACGAGGTCATTACTTATATTATGGTTTATTTATTCACATAATGATCATGATAACTTTACTTTGGTAAATAAGTAAAACCAATTTTAACACATGCTGTAATAAAATTAAAAAAAACTGTGACAAAGCTTTTACCATATGGTTCATCCTGTTCTAGGACTCTATAGACTAAACCTGATGTCAAAATACAAATCACAGATTTTTATCACAAAGTCAACTCCACTTTAAATATAGAAATTTTGAGATAACATGTTTTTGAAGCTGTAGGTATTAAAATGGGAGCTGGTGATTAGTTCTGGGGGAAGCCCATGGTACTAACTGAAGCGAGACCATATCGTGAATGTCACCATTTCCCTCCGGGCTTTACACAAATCACACTTGACACCATGACCCATGAACAAAGTACTGTAACAAAAAATCCAAGTGTACAAATGACTGTCAGCAGTTAACAGGTCTCTGTTCTCATGAGTGTTGATGACACACATCTTCCCAGCATAGTGTTATAAAACTTATACTTACTGTGGATAGGTGAAATTCTAATTTCTTCAGATATCTTTCTGCTGCCTTTATTTGCTGAAAGTCAAATTTGAAAGGGAAAATATTACTGAGCTTAAAATATATACACAAATGAGTTCTACATGTACATTACTTACAGATGCCAGTTTCATTAGCATACCAGTATAACCAGCAACAGATTAGAGGTTAAGTACTTTAAAGTATACTATGTAAGTTAATGACAAAGATGTTTGGATGTCATGTCTACAGAAGTTTGTTGCAGACCAAACATGTCACTGTGACTGAATCGTGATCATAGTGTCAATTATAGAAGGGTCTCACAATAAAGCCTGTTTCAATCAAATTTAACAGACAATTGAGATGTATGTTTGGTTGTTTGATTGGTGTTTAACGTCGTACTCAAGGGTATTTCACTTATATGACAACGAATTGTCCACTTCACACAGCCTTCTTTTGGTGAAAAACCGAGAGGGAACCTCGTATAAACCACCCCTGTGATTGCCGGAGCCACAACATGTGACACGCTCATATACCTGATAGTCGACAGGTGGGCTCAATCCTGTGAAGGGTAAGTCGAAGCAGGTTCAGTTTAATAAGCGCACTTGCTACCACTGAGCTGTATGAGAAGGTAAAATGAGACTCTCAAGTCTCAATGTACGTCTAATCGTGATCTTTTTGCTAATGTACATGTAGGCCACAGGCCCACCATATCTGAGGATTATCGTGTAAACAGAACTTGTAACAGACAACAAAACCTTCAATGGGAAAAACAAGAAAAAAAAACCCCAAGATAGCTAATTAACCAGTGACTATGAGTAAACCTGATGAGCAGAAATAAGCCCAATTGACATGGTAATGGGGAAGCTATTCGAGCCATAAGACGAAAGGCAACTTATGTTTTTATGTATTTTCTTTGCTAAAACAATAGGAATATTTACCTTAACCTAATATACTCTTCATTTGACATGTATTCTTTTCAAAGAGTATACATTTTCTCATCCCTACTATAAGAAAGTCCCCCCATTTCAAGAATTACAGACAAGATAAAGGTCTACTCATTGGTATTAATACATTCTTTTACTCATTTTTTAAATCTAAAAATAACTTTAGACTTATTGGGACCATGATCGTGTAAAATTTACAGACACGGCAATCCTTTTACCACCACTTTTTTCTTCCCAGATGGAAAACTATTTCTGTGGTTAAAACAAGTTATGACTGATCTGGATATGGATGACTGAATGCACCACTTAATCCTCAATAAATACAACATAACCTGGGAAGATCTGTCAATACAAACTTAATAACTCCATTCAACCTAAATAGTTGTGTTAAGCATAAACATTTTTTAAATTCTGAATTCAATGAAAAAACGGGAATTAAGAAATTCCTCAAAACTAATAAGTATCTTTCTTTCATAATAGAGCCGTGTATGCCTAGAAATCCTATCTCAACAAGACTGATAGCATGTCCATATTATATAAATAAAAGAGCTAATTACTTGTAATATTTCTGCATCTAGGAGGGTCGCATGTCACAAGAATGAAAATTGTATGCATCAATTAACATGTAACAGTAAGTGAATCAAGGTAAATGTTCACATCAGACAAAAATACAGTTGCAACGTGGTGATAAATGAAAACATGCATGATATATCCAGACACACGTCAAGGTTATACTAGACTGACTGACTTCTATAATTATATTGACATTTGGCGATTACCATGTAGAAATTCTGGTGTCATTTTCGCCTACAAAAACATTAACTTTTATTTATTGTACAAACAGGACAAAAACATACAGTTGAACTATAGAAGTACCTGCCCCATCAACATATAAAAACTATTTTCGATTGATTGTGTAAAAGCAAAGACTTTTTATACATAATACATGGTGAAGAAAAAACATAAGTGTAATGACACAGTTTGAGATATTGACTGTTAGACTAACTATTGGCAAATACGTAATAAGTCAATTACCTTATCTGTCTCCATAAATCGACCCTGCAGGAAGAAAAATAAATGTGTTACTGATTAAATGATTGGAGTAACACGGCTGTATTATGGTAAACTCAACATGACTAGGGACGGATTATAATAAAAGTTATAATAAGAGGAAAAACACAATTTGTAACAAGTGTCATCAAGTCCAAACATATGTTCTTCCCTGTGGCCCTTATAAAAAAAATCATGAATATTGAAACAAATAACAATAATTAATTATTATTGTAGTGAAATAGTTATAACATAATCAACTTGAAATATTCTTTGAAAAGTTTGAAGACAATCACTCTCCTATGGTTATTAAAAATTGTCAAAATTTGTTAGTATGACAGTGTGAAAGGTTAAATAAAGAGTGAATGATTTGTTTTGTTCAATGGCTATTTAAATGAAAACTGTGAGACAAACAAACAGTTAGTCACTTTAAAAATATTCTCTTCAATTTTAGCCCATAATCATCACTTAACAAGCCTGATGGTAAAAAGTTAAAACTTCTACATTTTCTAAGTTTTATGAATAGGAATAACATACCACAAATGTTAACAATTTCTGATCGTCATAGGAGAGTGACTGTGTGCCACTGCAGTGTAACATTACATAAAGATTTGGGCTTTCATAAATATAACAGAAACACACTGCTGGTGTAAGGAGAATGGAAAACAAAATTTGATTGCTGCCTAAATCAGCTGTCAGGCCATTCACCTATCAGTTCTTAATAAAATGGCTTTAAGTCTTCAAGGACAAAAATTCAATAGATAGCCAGAAAGATATGTTTTAGGCAACCTTACTTTCACTTAGGACAGAAATATTTCCTACCTGAGCGGTAGAAGTATTAGCATCACTGGCTTGTAATAATGCAACATCCTCTTCTGTAGCTGTGATAAATTCTCTGTTAAGAAGACAGAACAAATAGAAATAAAAAGGCAAATTTAAAGTTTTGTTACTTAGTTTGTTTGATTGGTGTTTGACGTCATACTCGCTCATATAGACGGTCGACAGGCAGACTCAATCCGGTTAACGGTAAAGCGAAGCAGGTTCAGTTAAGAAATGTACTTGCAACCACTAAGCCACGGGCGCAGCAAATTTAAAAGAAAGGAACAATATATGCATTTGATAGGTAAGAAACTTGATGACGTAGTCATATGGGGAAGAAGACATTGTGCATCCCCACACGGCTACGTAACAACTTAAATTTCACTAGCACCCCTAGCAAGAAGATCTTAATTAGCATGATATCGATTTATTGACTCATAATTGTTTGTTATAAAATAAAATTAAGAGAATCAACTTTGTTAAATACCATAAATGACCCCAACAGACCAAAAATTTAACAGTTGGCCCTTTTTAAGGATATTCGTTCAAATATGATTGTTTTTAACATTGGTGCCAGTGTGGAGGAAAGCTTGTTTTGACCAAATATATTTGATAACTTTAATATCAATTAGAAATTATGTTTGGTAAAAGTGTGAAGAATTACATCACAATTATATCACCTACCTAATTCCTTTTTTAAGACTTGCAAACATTAAAGCAGCCCGAGATGGGCGTGGTATTTTGGGGATCTTTGGAGACTTCCTGAAGCTAAACCCTAAAGTTTTAGAAGTGGCTGGAACGGGTTTCACATACTGGGGGCTCCTTCGTACATTCTGCCCCAGTATCGGTGTGGATTGGGCAGACTGAAGTCGAGGATTGGCCATGCCTCCAAATGAATGGCTCCTAGCTACAGCAACACTACGATGATGATTTGCTTGACTATGCGCCTCCTTTGCGGACATATCCTTAATATGATCCTTCTGCGTCATTGGGGCTGAAACTGTAGGAAAGCAAATCAGTGAAAATAACTGGCACAAAAACGATAAGACAACTTTAACCTGTGTTAAAGCTTTCACACTGAAGTATCACACACTTTCAGAGATATAACCAACATGATAACCATAAATTATTGGTATATTCCATCTGTGTAGTCCCCAAACAACTGTTAGAGATTATAAAATCTGTTTCATATGCATGTCTGTCATTTGGGTGTAACTTGAAATATGAAGCAGCATAAACAATGTAACAGGAACATGTAATACTGGGGCAAGTTGTAAGACATTTGAACTGTGGATTACACAAAGGGCCTATCCTGGTATTTACCTAGGACCTAATTTCACAGCTCTGGAATTCAGTAAGAGTGTGTGGCATTCCTCACACTGCACGTGTCCTCAACCTTATGTTACAGAGTGGCCTTCTTGTGACTATTGTAGTATACAGTCTATTATTCACTGACTTCATTCAGCATGACTACTTAACAGGCAAAAAGATCATTCACTGTCCCTGGCTTAGAAGTGGGCGTTCACATTGGCCTTTTCACAAGTCACTCCCAGTAAAGATATCAGAAGTCCATATGTTTGTCCCATAAAGTATATCAAGAGGGTTTGCTATCACTGGTTATTCTGATATATTCCTGATAATTTCTGCTTTTCATCAAGGAGCTGATATTGTGTCTGGCCACTATGACATATCTTGAGCTACCCGCCCATCAGCATTAACTCACCTGGAGGGCTGACCCTCTCTTATCACAGATCAATGGATTTCAGTTGACAGGCCAGGTATACAAACCTGCTCCTCGCCCACCACTGTTTACTGTGTAATGCCTATCAACCCAACTCTCCCAGCCCTACATACCTTTAAATACACAGTCACTGGCGGAGATGTAAGTTCAGAAGAGACAGGTAAATTAGAAAATCGAATAAAACACACAGATTGATATAGCTCTGTCTCAACCTCAAGATACAGAGTAACATCAAACCAGGATGTTGACTTCATTAATCATTAACTACATTTTTCATAACTAGTAATTGAATTATCTGAACACACTCATTCTCTAGTTTGTTATCATACACCCAGTCATGTTTTTCTACAGCATGTACCATATATTAATAGTAGGTGCACTAGAATGCCCTGTTAAGACGATCCTTATGTGAGTCCACACCCAAATTTCTCTTTCACTTCTGATAACAAGATGTGGGTAGTCCACTGGTCCTCAACCCTCATACTACAGCATGTCCGACACACATTTAAAAATTTACTACAGGGAAGTGAGCAGAACTTAACATAAGGGCTAGTAATATAAAGTTGTATAAACTTTTTTAGTTAATATTTTAACAATAATCATGAAAATGGACAGGTAACTCTCCACTCAATGATTGAAAATAAATAATTTAATAATTCAACTTCTCAAGTAAAAGATCAACCACTATCTATCTAAATATATATATATATATATATATATATATATATTATATATTATATATAATTAATAAGCTACCAAAGCCAACTTGTCTTGGTGCATTTGAGGTCTTATTACCAGTAGGCTTGTGCGGGCCCAGAGCAGATTTGTCTATCACAAAGATCACTTCTACATATTGATTAAATGATTGTTGTTTTACGCCATACTTCAGACAGTTTATTTAACTTATGTCATATCAGTGTTCTTCTGAAGAATACACAGCAACACAGCCATAATGTGGAGTGTTATATACAATTATGTTCTGTTGGAAACTTAGTGTTCCATGGCTGTCAGCAAAATATTCTTCAATTAGGCAGAGGGCCACTTCTACATGTATGAAGAAAACTACATTTGATGCATTTTAACTGCCGAGCATAGCATGGGTTCATTAATATGTAGAAACCTTTTTGTTATAGAAAAATATTTATTTCAGTCTTCCATGAACTTTTCGATGAACCAAAGTAGAACAGCTGATTGACATTATGTAGAGCAAAACTGATGACACTTTTTCAGATTGAGGTCTGCAAGAGAATATCTATACTTTTTTTTGTTTTGGGTTTAACGTCGTACTCAAGGGTATATCACAACAAATTGTCCACTTCACACTGCTTGCCTAATCATGGTAGAAAACTAGGTAGAAAACTAGGAGGAAATTTTGTGAAAACCACCCCTGTGATTGCGGAAGCCACAATCATGCGACTCGCTCATATACCCTTGGTAGACAGACGGACTTGATTCTGTGAACAGTAAATCGGAGTAGTAAATCAAACAGTATAAGTAACCACACACACTTACTACTTGGCAACGGCTGCGGGAAAATATTTTAAGACCTTATCGAACAGTATTCCACAAGTGTATTACACAGACTGTGAATAAATGTCTGAAAAATGTGGTGATTGAGGTGGGGATCGGAGGGTGGTTTTTTTTGGT
>JARFOD010000004.1:174010-202861 GCA_031763545.1 Mopalia muscosa | reverse complement strand
AATAGATCAGAAATACATTTTACCCATTTTCTCTGCTTTCATTTTTCAGTGTACCGTACTTGGGAAAATGCCTACTCATCAGCTGTTTTTATACCTACAGAACTGATTTTTTGCACACTTAATCTTAACATATTAAACTAAAAAAAGCCTCATTCAGATTTTTAATATCTTGTTTCGTTTCTTAGATAAAGTTATAAGAAGTTGAAGTTTCACTATTTTGACTCATTTTTTTAAATTTTTGACCCTAAACCCAATATTGCAAAAAACTAAGAAAAATAGGAAAAAACTGAATAAGAGTTTTGGGGTTCACATAATGCATTATACGTTGATGTAAGATTGAACAGTTAACGTAAATAGTGTAAAAGAAGTATCAATTTGAAAAAGAGGTAGCAAAAAAATGTACTTTTTGTGCAAAATATTTTTTTCTTTAAGTTTTAGAAAAAAATTACTTATTATTGTTCTGCAGAAAAAGACGATTCAGAATAAATATACATGTGTTGCAAAATTCACAGAAGTTTAGAAGTAAAACGGCAAAACGTAAAAACACTCTGTAGGGGGGTTAGAGTATCCTTAAGTTCATTTCTGCTGTAGACATAGACAAGTACGGTTTGTGAAAATGTAGAAAGTATATTTACAGTTCATTTGTCTTACGGTGAAACCGCATTTCTACAGTATTAATTGTTCACTGTGCATGACGATAATAAAAAGAAAAAAAAGGAACCAACATATTGGCACCCAGTAGTGTAGAAAAAGCAGCTAAGCTGTACATATTACATGTAAGTTATTCAATATTCAACATTTCTTTGTTTGTTCACACTTATGTCCTGACGTTTTTATTCCATTCATTCTTTCATTCGTTTTCATTCATTCATTCATTCATTCATTCATTCATTCATTCATTCATTCATTCATTCATTCATTCATTATTTGGTAATGTTTAGATCATGGACCTGTTTGACAATGGGTGATGTAGCTCGTATTATTAAACTCTTAGCTATAAAACGATTATGAAATCTCAGTAACTGAAATACTTCAGTACTTGGACTTTGTTTAAACATAAAAATAAATGGTCAACATGAAAATAACTGGGAAACATGAAAATAATTGGGAAACATGAAAATAATTGGGAAACATGAAAGCCGTCATCACAGATAGGGATTGGAATTATTCCCCATAATCACTCAGCACTAAGCACGACTCATTTCCCCATGGAACGCTGTAATTCTTTCAAGTCGGATGAGCGCGCAAACTTGCAAAATAATGATGGCCGATAGGGCCAAGGCGCGAACCACACTTTTCATTTGATGCACAGCTGAATTAAAGGTCGCATAAACTGGACAGTTGTCGCTGCAAAAATTAGGCATTGTGCCAAAAGAAGTTATTAGTGAGCTGCTGTTGCAAATTAAGGGACCCAGAAGGGTATTTGAAGAAGGGCGTGTTGGTTCCTTTACAAGTTGGGTCAAACCATGTGATGCTATAATGATTTTTAGGTGACGTTTAGAAGGATTAAGTAAATCTTCATTGAAGTCACCAGATATTAATATATTGTGGTTTAAATTGCAATCAAGGGCGTGGGTAATATTGTCATTAATCTCATTCCACATTTCGACCTCAATATGAGGGGGTCTGTATACTATACAGAATAGAGATTTGGGTCTGTCAAAGATTTCCACCCATATCATTTCAAGTGAACCGTGCTCAAGCTCGGGTCGGCGAGGAAAAGACAATTTATGCGATATATAGATACATACTCCACCCCAAGCCTGATCACGGTCGCGTCGTATTGGTTCATGGAAACCTGGAATATGTATGGCGCTATTAGGTATATTGATAGTAAGATGGCTTTCTGTAAAGGCAACAATATCAAAATCAATAAAATGTGCCAGCGCTAAGTCAAGTTTACCTTTGAGGCCACTTATGTTGAAATGAACAAACGAAAGTGTAGAATCGAATGTATTATGAGGACCTGGAATGGGTTCCGGCAATGTCCCCAGATGTCAGCAAGAGTTATTATTAAACTCTTAGCTATAAAACAATTATGAAATCTCAGTAACTGAAATACTTCAGTACTTGGACGTTTAAACATAAAAATAAATGGTCAACATGAAAATAACTGGGAAACATGAAAATAATTGGAAAACATGAAAGCAGTCATCACAGATAGGGATTGCAATTATTCCCCATAATCACTAAGCACGACTCATTTCCCCCTGGAACGCTGTAATTCTTTCAAGTCCGATGAGCGCGTAAACTTGCAAAATTATAATGGCCGATAGGGCCAAGGCGCGAACCACACTTTTCATTAAAGTTTGGGTACCACGAAGATGCGAGATCGCGAGAACGCGAGAACACTACATCGCGAGATCACGAAAACGCTAGATCGCGAGAACGCGAGATCTCGAGATAGCAAGAATGCAAGATCGCGAGAACACAAGATCACGAGAACGCGAAAATGCGAGAACGCGATATCACGGAAACGCGAGATCGCGAGAATGCGAGAACTCGAGGTTGCGAAAACGGGAGAACCCAAGATCGCGAAAACCCGAGATCGCGAGAACGCAAGATCGCAAGATCGCAAGATCGCGAGAGAGGCAAAAACGCGAGATCGCGAGGTTTTATATTCTGTTATATGGCTGCCGATAAGGACCATCGGGTTTCATTTTATACTAGACATTGGGTGGCAATCAGAATTCGCAGATCACTGTTTACAATTTTAAGGGAACAGTCAATATTTGCTTTACATAAATTATTTTAAATAAGACGTATATCGTTATAAATATGAATTCATGGGTACGATTTGGAACACATATGCAACGGCTACACCTTAATCCTGCGATAAAAGGGAGTACTTCCGATGGAATAAAAGGACGGAAATGGAAAATTGTTTTATCCTATATTTTTTGAAAAGAATAAAACAAACTCTAAGCATCGGAAACACACGACAATTTTTTCTTCACTTATCTTTGTAAATCGGTCACTTTAAAGCTGGTTTAAACCCCATTCAGGACTAGGCAAACTTCAAAATAAAATAAAAACTATCCACTTCCGGTGGAAAAGAGCAAAGGATTAAATGCATTGTGAGCTGCTGCTTGATTTATTATTTGCTTATGCCAAGAAAAGTACACCAGATGCTACTTTCATATGTAGTACACGATCGCTACTGTACACTGTAGATGCTTTGAAATATAAGGTACCCAGTCAGTATGGGAAAATGCACATTGCTTACTGAACTGTTCATTTAATTCTCAAATGCTGTTAGCAAAGAAAACAGCACGAAATGCACACAAAATATCCGCTGTATAATTCTTCATATTTCTTCTTGTTGTCGGAGACGTTAACGCTTTATTCGTTTCTAATTACTGGTCATCAGTTGTTGTTGGAGGACAACCCAGGGAAACCGATGACGACTGCAAGCGGAATCTCACACAAATCGGCTGTTCTAACGATAAAACACAAGAATAGAAAATTGTAAATTAAGAATAAGCATAATTATAATTCCAACAAATGTGTTCAAAGCCAACACAGGGTGTTTACCCGCTTCATAGTAATTTCTCTTAGTGTCAAAACAACCCTATAAACGATTACTCACATTGCTAGAAACCGGCTTCATCACTTCTGCCCTTATTCTACATATGTTAATTTTTAAAAAATATATGTTATAGTTAATGTTCACATATGGTATTTTTCAGAGCTTTAAATTGGAGGTTCTATTAACATATTTTAAGTGCTTCTTATTGTGTTAAAAATTAATTTCCCGTAGTATTAGTATATGTGAATTATTTGTCACATAGTTAAGAAAAATATTTCACATTTCACATATGTAGAATAATTTCTTATGAAATATTAGTGAAATATGTCTCAAAATCACTATTTGTTGATAACATTGTAAAACGTAGGATCCATTTTTTGCTTTAGGTGTTTTCGATCTCACAGCGTAGCCATGGTAGCGTTCGAAGTAAGAGGAGGTAGCTTTGAACATCACCAAAGATCAGCTCACATCAAAGCACTTTCCAATTGTTCACATCAAAATAAATCTTACATAGGCTATTCATTATCGATCGTTAATATTCGTTGAGAACGTTTCTCTTAGATTATTGTCCCTTTTGCAATGTATGAACATCTTACAAGATCTGACACAGACATAACATTGCATACACAAACAACCGTAGCATATGTATCAATGTGGGGGTTAAAAAAGTTTCCTGAGCTTTTAATGTATGGTACTGTATTGCACTTATAAAAAGTTAAAGTTTGATAAACATGTAAAAGTATTTCCGCATATCCCAGCTAAATAATGTGTTTGGCATATATGATAAGGACCTGAACACGTGTGAAAGAATTCCGCATTTATTGAAATGAATTAGAATGAAAATATGTTCGACATATTTAAAAACGATTTACTTATGTCAAAAAGAAATCAACATATTCCAAATAAAGACGACAAGAAATCAACATATCTATATTTAAGGCAGAGGTGATAAAATGGCTAGTCATATACATTCGAAATAAAGCAGATTGATGATGGTGAAGAAGGGGCTGAAAAAAAGCATTTTAAAGCCTTATCTAGTAAAACAAAGACCGATACTTTCCACGGAAGATAGCGACCAAAGTCTTCTGGCATTAGTATAGAGGGATAAAAAAATCATCGCTTCCCTTCGAATAAGCGATCCCTGAATGTGTTACCCGGATACCAGGTTATGCATAAAGTCGCTTATTTTTAAGGCTATTTTTGTAGGAATACTGATGTTCCATTTTAAATCATGCAGTACCTGTAACGGTTTACTATAAAACCATTGTTTTCCTAATACAACGAAATATTTTTATATCGTGACGAATCATATATTGTTTTCATTTTAAACATACAAAAGAGACTGATGTACCTCTTGCCAATCTGCAGTGCTATGTTTCGTCAAAATAACTTTACGTTCTATAAAACCAAAACATGACGTTTAAGGATAATGTTGCATCCTGAAATGTAGGGCATGAGATATATTTTGCCAAAGTTTTTCTCTTATAAAGGATACCCCACGAACCATTAAGGCGAAAGTGTTCTACGTGTTACAATTTAATTCAACTTCGCTAATATCAACCGCTGATAAAAAGTAGCCTAAAGCAGCTCGAGATATAAATTACGCACTAGTGTCAAAATCATTTGGGGAATAAAACCCTGATACCTACAAATTTAGCTGGCAGACAAAAACAAAGTCCGAGCAGGCTCAATACAAATTTCTTTTAAAGCGATACTCTCGGCTGCAATAAAATATAGATAAAACGGGCATCATTTTTTGCGTTCAATTATGCTCTCTTATTTTCTCGTCGAGATATATCCATGCTATAACTGGATCTTAAACAATGGGTAATGCACAAACTACAGTCAATAATGCGATACTCCCGGCCGCAATTAAATGCATATAGGTAAAACGGGCATATTTTTTTTGTGTTCAATTATGCTCTCCAGTTTTCTCGTCCAGCTATATCTATTGTATAACTGGATCTTAAACAATGGATATTGCACAAACTACAGTCAAATTAATCCACGTAGCCCTGTCTAGGTACTTTTTACAGAAGAGCTCCACAAATATTGACCAATCAAATATCTTTCTTTTCAAAATAGGTGCCTATGTCACGATACCTGCAAAGTGGGCTATTCAAAACTGACAGTCTACACCAATTACATATATAGGTCATTGGTTCACATATGTTACTAACAAGTAACACACAAGAGTGTTATTCGCGTGACGTCATGGACAGGGTTGGCAACCACCAAAGTGCCAGCTGCCAGTGGTAGTAGGAAGATATATATCTGTTACCCCCATGTTGTTTTCTAAAATTAGGAAACAATAAGTCGATGCATTATTTAAGTATATTTAATGGTAACCTTTCAAGCGATATAGGGACTACTTCAGCCGGGAGTATCGCTTTAACACAATATTACAATAAAACTAAGACAAACAGGAAAAAACTGAATGGCATCTGAAGTGGCAATCTGAAAAAGAGGTACCAAAAATTAACTTTTTATGCAAACTATTTCTTTAAGTTTTAGAAAACAAAATTTATTTATTATTGTTCTGAAGCAAAAGACAATTCAGAACATATATATTTCTAAAAGCAATCACACTGGCACAGGGATGAAGATCAATCAAAATCGACAAATCATCTTATGTCCTAGATAATGAATAAATTAGCCTACAAACAACATAATATAACATTGCTGCACATTGTTGCACTTTTTCGCAATCTCGCGTTTTCGCAATCTCGCGTTCTCACGATTTCGCAATCTCGACTTTAAGCGATCTCGCGTTGTTGCGTTGTCTCCCTCGCACCTTCGCGTCCTCGCCCTCGCATCTTTGTATCCTTGCGTCCTAGCCCTTGCACTTTCTGTCCTCGGCCTCGCATCTTCGCAACCTCGCGTCCTCGCCCTCGCACCATCGCATCCTCGCCCTCGCGTTCTCGCGTCCTCGCATCTTCGCATCCTCGGGTCTTCGTGGTACCCAAGTTCAAAAAAGAGTTGTTAGTGCCTTGGCCCCTATCGGCCATAATACAAATGTCATTCACCATGCACTGTAGAAGCATAAGTCACAAGCCAGAGATAATTAAACTGATCACATAATTGGACAGCATTTGTACTTCATTGAATTTTGAACCTAGCCTAGATATCTCTGTTAGGAGATTAATACCGGATCTACCCATCTCATCAAGGACATTTTGTTAATTATCCTATTCATGAGAATTATTCTCGACACCCGTCACCTTGAGGATTAGGTGATCGCCCGGATGTGGATCTAATCGGAAGAATTTCGTATTTTACCCCTTCGAACAGTGTATCTAAAGATTTGCTGTAGACTTAGAAATTGCAGATTGTGACAACAGACCGGTTTTAGAAGTCAACATATTTGGAGTCTAAGTCAGATTAATATGCTGATCCATTGTATGCTATATAAATGTAAGTTACTTTATATAAGCCTAATATTTCCAGTGTCTCTTAACTTCAATTGTATTTCTTAAAGTATTTCTGCCATTGAATACTACACTGTATATCAAAGTTATTGCTATTATTTTGCAAAAAACCTGTAAATAAATAAAATCGCTGATCGTTTTCTTTCTGTTTGGTTTCTACCGTAACAATATGAATGGTTGACCAAGCCAACTGGATTGATCCATGCTCAATGTTTTGTTTTGTGTTTGTATCATTGCATTATGATATACGAGATATTTCAGGATATTTCATCATTATGAATATGGGTTGTCCACTTTTTACCAAGACTTACTGCTCTATAGGGACGAATCTTCGGTGGGTATGTACAAATTCAATTTCTAACAAATAACAAACATTTATCATCAATTGTTGCGTCATGCAGATTTTTTTTTTCCTATTGCAGACATTTATTATTATGTGGATAATTGGAGTGGGGTTGTGTCTGAGTAACACGACTGAGACCAATGTCGACCAGGCAGGTGAGTACGAACCAGTTTTGACTCAATATATAGCTGGGTTTCGATTGGTCCAAACTAAGTTAGGTTTAAAAGCTTTGTTCAAAAAAATATATTTGCTCGAGTTAATTTTACCAAGTTTTAGTTGTTCCAATTCGTGTCAGCAGTGTGACACTGGTTATGTGAGAGTTATCTTGGCGGTTTACCTCAACGCATTTACCCCATTTATTATTTTGCTCACTTCATTTTGAGGAGTGTTGGGAGGGAGCTTCCTTTTTCGCTTGTGCTCTCATAGCTAAGGACAACACGAAGCTGATCAGTTCGTAGTGTATTTTGTTACGTCTTGTGCTGTCTTATATATGTACTTTACCTGTGCCGCCACTCTTTGGTCTGTCGCCCGACAGTGTGAGTCAAATAATTTTTACGTACGGTGGTTTAATCCCAATCAAACAAACAAAACAAACTCATGTAATTTTTATTCTCTACAGTTTGGGAGAATGAGATTAAAGAACAGTATAAACTGTTCTCAAAGTATTTCAACACAGACGATTTTACCTCCCTTGAAACCCTTTTCACCGACGATTGTATCTTGATGCCCACGGGCTCTCCATTGGCTACAGGCAGAGAAGGTATCCTTATGATAACAATATAGACAATAGTTAAATGAATGTTAAATGAATCCCCTATAACAATCCATGTCTAATTCGGTAACATATATTTAATTGTGTTCAACTGATTGTTTGATCTTTTATATTTATCATATATATTATCAGTTAAGAGCAATTTCTTAACTGCAAATACTCTCAATTATGAAAACAAATTAACTAGAGATATCAAGAGCTGATTTAATGTTCAAGAATCTAGGATTTTTATAACATTCAAATTATAACACAATCATTTTGCCTTTTTGATTTAGTTGTCAAGGAAATAACTGCTCAGCAATGGGGGAGCTGGCGCACAGCAGCTAATCATCGTCTCGAAGGAAGTATCAGCAGAAAAGAAAAGTATAGCTATAAGTAGAGCATCGCATATTCTGTGGACAGATGATAAGATTATTGTCGACGTTGGTAAGTAAGTGAAAGGAAGTGTGTTCTTTTGGGCCGCGTACGTCGCCGATTCAAGTTCTGGTGCACCGGAGATGTGTAAGTATGCATGCATCCAGGGTTAGGTGCTTCGTTTCCTGCTCTAACAGTGCTGGCCGGTGACCTGTAATTTGGATTATATCTTGTTTATGTGACATTTCACAAATAATCGGTTTCTTTGATTGGTGTTTAATGTCGTCCTCAGGGCTATTTTACTTATTTGACAACGGATTATCCACAGTGCTCCTTGCTTAAATGCAGTGTCAAACCGGGAGGCAATCTCGTAAAAACCAACCCGCGATCAACCGAGCCACATCGTGTGACTCCTCCACATACCTGATGGCCGATAGACGTCTACAATCGGTGGACGGTACATCGAAGTAGAATCATTAAGTAGACACTCGAAAGTAAACAGACAACTTCGGTTCAATGAAGATGAGTAAATGTATTTAGTATTTTTACCTTCTTTATTTTCTGTAGCATTACTATTAGACATTATAAAAAGATTATCCTAAAAATTATTGACTCTAAACGTACCTGTTATTTAAACCCTTTCCGTTACGATCCAATGAGTCTACTTAGGCAAGATTGGTTTGGGTAATGCGTGTTTAAATTACCAGGAACATATTTGTATCTGATATTTACAACTAGAATTGATGTAAATAATTCCACATGTGCGAGAATTTTTTTCGAATTCTTTGAATGACACAGTATCTGATTAATCACTAAGTGCTTTTAAGATCAATACTGCCATCACGACGTGGCGTCATTAAATAGTGATTTAGTCTTATATGTGTTTGGTCAATCCATGCTTTTCTTTTGATTGCCGATATTTCAAATTCAGAATTAAACTAGGATACAGAGCCAAAATTTAAAACCTTATAGAGGAGGGTTAGGAGGTTGCTTCTTGTTGCCCCTAGCTAAGAGGCAACATAAAGCCTATCTGTTTGGGATGAATTTGTTTAACGCTCTGTGTCCGGCACATGTACTTGTCTGGTGATGTTTCCTTCACCCGTCGTGCTGGTACATCGCCATGTGTGAAATATCCCTAAATACGACGTCCAAACCCAACGAACCAAACGAACTATTTGTTGCAGAGTGAGTGTATTTTACCTTAAAGAAAACGAACGAAACATCATGGGTTAATCCAGGCTGCTTCCTATAGTCATGCTGTACAACGCGTGTTTGTTTAATTGGGGTTTGACTTCCTTGGGAAAGGTATGCTACTAATATGACGACAGGTTATACACTTGTCATTCCAATTTACCTAAATAAGGAAGAAACCCCGTATCAAATCAATAGAGGTTACAATTGAAAATCTGACATAGGCTTGTATTTGTGTAGAAACCAGTGAATGGTGAACCCAAAGTCTATACAGATATCTGGAATTCAACAGTTCAAAAATAAATCCTTGTGTGGATTTCGTTCAATAAAGAACAAGAAATAAACGATAATATAGCATATTTGTTTATATTTGTATCTGTTTACTACTGAAAAGGTACTTTTTATATTCCTTTGTTACTCGCATCTACAGCCATGATGGATGGTTCAGCCCAATGTCATTTCGCGTTAATGGTGTCCATTGTTTATATCATTATCTATATAATCACCAAGGCCCGTTCGAATGATGTTATTTGATGTAATAATTCAGCGGACTGCGCTTTGATTGATCGAGAAAAAAGTAGAACAAATCAACCAATAAGAACGTCACCAATTACATAAATAAGCAAACTAAGCCCTCGTCCATCAATACATGTGGTGCCTTCAAAGAAAGTCTATCAATATGCCTATACAGAATAGCATGCCTATTAGAAAACAAAAAGTACAAATACGCTATGGCATTGGACAGTTCGTCTTCATAATTCCCCTTGGCTCAGAGAACAGCATCAACACAGCTGGGATTTTCCTTTAGCTCCCTCTTTCCTCCTCTGATCCCATTTTGCAATGTGAAGGCGGTCAACAGAGTTAGTAAGTCAACACGAAATACTTTTATTCAACAACAAAAAATCACATAACTAGAAATGTACATATCATTTCCCTACACTCACACATAAATACTCACAAGTAATTATCTCTGACAGTTCACACACACACACATACGCACTCACGCATACTTATACATAAACACTAACACGTACAACTGAGAGTCAGCTGGCAGACTCAATCCTGTGAACTGTACACCGAAGCAGGATTTTTAAGCGCACTCACCAATCCCTAAGCCACGATCGAATAGATGTGTGAAAATGCAGAAACGAGAAATTGGACATGTTTTCTATATATACATACCACCACCTACATAATTATATATACATATACGAATACCATATATATCCATATTTTGTAAACAAGCATACATGTATATACCCGTATGTTTACACATGCTCATGAACGTACGTACATATCTATATATTCAAAAAACATTTGGTTTGTTTGTTTGGTTGGTTTGGATTGAAGGTCGTACTCAAGGGTATGTCACCTGTATGACCATAGATTGTCCACTTCACTGTTCCTTACCAATTACGGTGAAAAACCGGGAGGAAACCTATTAAAAAAACCAGCCCGCGATTGCCGGAGCCCGATCGTGTGACTCACGCAAATAACCGAGGGTCGCATGACGGACTCAATATTGTGAACAGTACGTCGAAGTAGGTTTTTTAAGCGCTCTCGCTAATCACTAAGCCAAGACCGTAGGCCCAAAATTACAATCGAATAGATGTGTGAAAATGCAGAAACGGGAAATTGGAATGCTTTCTATAAACATATACGAATACACCTGCACCCATACACACACGCCCGTGTGAACGCGCCCGCGCACCCGCACACACCCATTTCATGCAAATATAATGGAAGTAATGCCTACAATTAATTAAGAAAAAAAAAATGGCCATTGTTAGTTTACAGTTTTGGTTAAGTAGTGAACCTCCATATTTATAGCCTTGGGAGGGCACTCGAGAACACACTTAGATGGTAGTGTAAACAAAGAAGGAAAACTTGGCTGAAACAAGTCAGTTGGACTGGATAGCCCGATTTGACAGGATAAGTTCGATGCAACACATTCAATTATATCAAACAAGATATAATGTAACAGTTGTTATAGAAATAAGCACCGTGTTGGCAGAAAATGTTGAGTGTTATTACACTATGCGGACTTTAGTAACTCATTTATGTCAGTCTGCAAGAAGACTTGCTTGCGGTCTCCGCCATAGGTCAGCCTATAAAAAAGATTACCGTCATACGTCCACACGCTGAATACCCTCCCCTCCTTTTTCAGCTTCAACATTTCTTTATAGCGCATATAACGAACTTTAGTTAGGTCTTCATTGATAAACACACCACATAGATCAGTTGAAATCCTCAGTTTAGATCTAGCTGCTATTAGTTCCGTTCTTTTTCGGTATGATGTAAATTTAACAATTATTTGCGAGCGTTCCTTGTTTATAAAATGAGATCTAGATATATCGGCCTGTGTTATGTTGACGTCAAGTGATTTTGCCAACCGGAGAACTGCGGCATCGGTCGATTCGTTTTTATCAATCTTTAACCCAGATATTCTTAGACCCTCCCTTCTTGAGTGTTGTGCAGCTTTATCATGCAGCCCGAGGTTTTCTTCTTTAAGATTAGCAATAACCAAATCAGTTTTAGTAGTATTAACTTCTAACTGGGCGATCTTTGAAGAAAGTTCCTCAACTTTAACTTGGTAGTCAATTTTGATCTTGTCGCGCTCCTCGATTTTTGACATAGCTACATGAAGATCGTTTGAGAGTTTAGATAGCTTAGTGTCACTATCCTGTAGCATTTCTTGAATTGGCTTCAGAGCAGATTGGACTATTTGAACTAGAGTTGTGTCAAAATATTTTTGTACATGCCTACTTACAATATGATCGAGGTTGGGTGCTGTGGATTGAGAAACTACATGTTTGTCCTGGCTGGTCATACGGGGTAGTGAGTTGACTCTTTTGATACCTGGGTTACTCAACGGCTTGTTCGGCTTTCGTTTAGGCCTCGCCACAGTGTTCCCAGACCCTTCAGGTTGAAATAGGTGGTATAGAGAATCCATATCAGTTGGTGAACCAGTTGTTGTTGTTGTCGTAAATCCTGTCCACGTAGCGTGAAGGCACACAATTCAGTATAAAGAAAATATACGAGTTAATTATCCACAATAAATGATACTGGACATTTGTTGGTACATCAGTCAATCAGATATTGGTGAGATTGAGACTTGACTGTCGCATACAGCTTAACAATTTCACCTAACTTATGCTTGTCAGCACTTCACGCCTGTGTCAGTCGCCATCTTGGATTTCCCAGAGGTAATTTAATTATAACTCAATTAAATATACCGCAGATAGCTCTGGGAAATAGTAAAAACAACAACCCAAAGGATTTATCTCCCTTAGGGGACCTCATAAACAGTATGACAAATTTGTCATATTGGGTGCTAGAGGGTTAAAGTGAAGGTTATCGAGCTTTACACTTTGTCTTAGAGTTCATAGTTTTGTTCATTTACCATCAGGTATATGAGTGAGTCATGTTGTGGCTCCAGCAATCGCAGGGCAGGTTTCCTCTCGGTTTTCCAACTTAAGAAGGCTGTGTACAGTGTGAAGTGGATAATCTGTCGTCATATAAGTGAAATACCCTTGAGTACGATGTTAAACACTAATCAAACAAAGAAACAAAACATTTAAGGTGAGTAGGACACTTCAGGTCCCTGGACATGCTCACACCAGCAGGGTAATTCTTAACACTACAACTGTATATTTTATCGTGTATCTTTATTTACCTTTATTATACATTAATTGTATTTTATGTGTATATGTACATACAAAAATCTCTGTAAATATATCAGAAACCGCTAATTACAATACTTGCTGTTATGTCTCTAAAACATATAAGTGGAAAGTTCATAGTTGATGCTTACATTAGATGTTTACATTGGACCATCTGTCTGTTAAGTCTATCATTTTTACCCACATTTCTTTTATTGACGTTACTCGACTTCCAAGGTAATTTTAGGCAGTATGCTGTCAGTTGATTCGTCGTCTATCCTTGTTTACGGATATTTAGCTCATTAACTCTGCTATACTTCCAAGATAATCCACAAAGTTGGCACATGCCAGGTGCAGTGTTGTATTAGTGTCAACTTATAAAATGGGAATCTACAATTCTGGTAGAAATAACCAGTATCGTATGTCACGGTATAATAACTGGTTGCCTATAGATGAGGCCCGCGAGGTTTCCTCCCGGCTTTCTACCGTAGTATAAAGGCAAGGAGCAGTGCGAAGTGGAAATTCCGTCGTCATATAAGTGAAATACCCATTAATACGACGTTAAACTCCAATCAAACAAACAAACCAACCTATTGATGAAGCCTTCGGTCCTGTATTTTGACCTGCCTACTAAACCACGTCACAGACAAAAGCTAGCTGCTGAGGTAAAAGTCTCTCGAATCCGTTTGCTCAGCACGTAGCTCGTCGTGTGCGGGGGATTTTGATGATTTGTCAGACTCGCGAGGCCCTGAGCAAAATATCCAACGTGTTAGATAATTTTGGCCTCGCATGGCAGAAATCTCAGCGTTTGCGGCGGCCATGAGCTAGCTGCTGAGCAGTCAAAAATCTCTGACCAGTCGACGCATCCCTACATATCACACGAACCAGTATTCGATATATTTGTCCTCTTGAATTGGTTGCCAGTACCCTCGAAGGTGGCACAATGAATAGGGCAAATTCCTCCATCTTAGCCCTACCTCAACCCATGGTGAAAGTTTGAAATCCGCCGCTATCGCCGGCCTCTCAAAACTTATATCTGATTTTTTTTTTTTTGGATACAAAAGTCACAGTAATCTAGCTCATTCTTTCTTTCCGGACGTTTAAATAAAGTTCTATCGCCCGAGTTAACACGTATAAGTTATCTCCCTTTGCAAATTTTTTTTTTAAAAACCGTCAAAAAATAAATATTGCAAGTAGGTAAAATTCTAGACATTGTTTTCAGTGTATCTAAAAACAAAAAGAGAGAAATAAAATATATGTTTTCAAAGGACGGCCATAGAGGTATCCAGTATACATTGTGCTACTTCGAAGGTCGCTTCCTTCATCCAATGGGCTGGCACGCCGTCATGCAAGTGAAATAACCCTAAGTATGGCGTTTAACCCGCATCAATCAATTTCTTTTGATAAATACTTTTTTCTGTTACATATAGAACACACTTCATTTAATTTATTGCATGTGATTTTTTGGATGGGGAAGTCTAAGATACATCCATGTGGGAAACTATGTAGAGTTATCTCCCTGTCACCGCCTTAAGTTATTTATTTCAGCCTGTGATCAGCTGAGGGTGCCATCCGTATACAGTATACGACTGTGGGGACATCATATAATTTAATGGAAGGAAAACTTTGAGAACTCATCCTTCTTAAATGTGAATTTCCAGGTCAACCTTACAGCAGCTGACAGCCAGAATCAACAGACAATCTGTCTTAAACTTAACCCAATATTCTAAAAGAATGATTATTCGTAATACAATATGATCTTTTCTCTTTACAACATTTTCAATATGGGTGCTGTACCATATACAGTAGCTCCAGAAAAACGGCTTTAATTCAGAACTTTTTTTGGCGAAAAGATGCTGGATTATAATGCTTGGGAATTTCATCGTGTAAAAAGTTATCCGGAACGCGCGAGGATGACACAAGCATCATTTTATTTTTCGAGAAAAACAAGGGAAATTTGCCGGACGAGTTCTAAAAGTATTCCTTCCATGAGAGGGATGTGTCCATCTCCGTCAAGTATACGGCTATGGTTCAGCGACACCTGGTCGGGTCTTGTTGGGCAGTCATTAAACAGGGCTGCTAGTCCATAACGTTTAACTCAGCTACATTCGGACACTTCATGTGGACGAAATGCCTCTTTATGTCCTATGACGAAGGTATAGTAAACAAGGACTTCCTATAGTCTACTTTGTATCTGCTATCTCACGTGCCAAGGTCAACAATAGTCGGTCAACAATAGTCTCGAACAAATATGACATTCACGTTATCATCTTTAGATTTAATAGTTTCTACTCGTCATGCAAAAAAACGCTTGTTTCACGTGGAACATAATTATAATATCGGTAGAATGTGCTGACCCCTATCAAATTCAAGTTGTCCCTAATGGTATACTCTACTAGTTTTGGGGCCAACTCAACTGAGGCCGACTACAACTTTTGTTTATTTCTAGAAGTATTTGTTTAGATCAATTTAAAGTCTTCAAATTTGTATAAAAACTAACAGCTAAGGCTGATAAATTGTGTACTCTTTTATGGCTCTTTTGGACAACCTACCATTTTACTATTTTCCCTGATGCCCCTTTGCCAAAAGTTCATGCCATAGAGTGGACAATAAAACTAGACAAAGGGGACACGTGTGACCCCCATGAGTCACTTGGTGGAATCTATTGCATTTTTGGAAGATCTTTAACTTAAAACAAGGTAGCGAAATGGGATGTTAGTTAAGACACTGGATTAGAAATCTTAAAAAGTAACTCGTGCGCTCCTTATAGTCATGCATTAGATTCGCCATTACACTACTAAAATACCATTAATATCCCCATTACATATACAACTTTCAAACGTGTATCTCGTCCATCAGTATAGTATATGTCTAATCAAGTATATCATAGCGGGTGGTTGAAGGGAGCTTTCTGGTGCTACCCGGGCTAAGGGGATAATTTTCTTTTAATCGTTATAGTGTCGTATATCAGTATTTTCTCTGTGATTCTGAGAAAACTGAATTTATATATATTAAGTGATATATTTCGAAATATGCTGTAGTTTCCGTCAATTCGACGACACCGCTAAAATTACCAGCAATGATTTTAAAAACCATATTTTATGTTTGTAAAGATTGTCCATCATATGAAGTTGACAGGGCCGATGGACAACACATGGAGACGACGGGATTTTTCTCCTCATCATATCCCCTACCCTCGGTCACTGTTACCAGGGGTGAGTTGTGGTCCGTGCCACCGTGCTTTCTTACCCCAAACTTGGACAAAGAAATGGGTTAATGTGCCGGTCTAGTTAACAGAGAGAAGTGGAAACAATTGGACTGGACAATGGACGATTTGGAAAGGGGACAGTGAGTCAGACACGGCCCCCTTTGGCCTAGTCCCCCTCCCCTAGTAGCCCTATTTTCTGGCACTGTTCCTCTCCTATTTCTCTGCCCCTCCCTCAAAAGTGGAGTTACTCATTCACAATGCCCAATGTAATCTATTGAGAATCGAGCCGTTAACAAATAGCCCGCCACGATCATTTATAAAAGTCAACTTTGCAAAATTTTAATTTATTAGCCCTCTCTTTGTCTCCAGCAACTCTAATCTCGAAGTTACGTCGCGAGCTTCGCAAATCTATTGTTTTCATTTTTTCCCCAAGTAGTTGTGATGATCGAAATTATTGTTGAAAATTATGTAACAAAATTTGTGAATCATTCTTTTATCTCTGAACTCTATTGAAATGGTTGCATTTTAATATTGAACGATGGACATGTGTTTTGTGTCTTAAACCTAATAAACACAATGTCTCTGGCAGTTTGATATCATCTCCTAATGGTGCTGTGTCAAACTAGACTAACGGCTACAATTTAACTGTGTGAGTCTTCCCCTTTAAAGGTATCGATAGCATTATTGAGCCATGTGTATTGCTTCACATTGGCTTGTCATTCAAATATACATTAATGTCCTAACTCTAACGTGTTACAAAATCCACCATTTTTTTTAGAACATATCAAGTTTAATCTTGTCCTACTTATTCGTACCAAACTGTTCCGTTTACTGAGACACACGCCAAAAGGTATATTGCTCAATTCACTATGGCTTTACCTTATGTTTGATTTTTAAAATCCTATTTGAGGATATTTCATCAACTGGGTCAAAATCGGCGGAAAAACAAATCAGCGATGTTCGTAGGCCACGGGCCAACTTTCCTCTACAAATGAGGTTAAACCGATCGACGTATACGAAAACCCCTTAAAAGTTAAGAATCCAACCATTCGCTCTTTGACTTCAGGGTATTGGCTGCCCATCTAAGCGGTCATTACGGCATGCGGGGATTGCCAGCTGATCATGATGATATAGCTCTCCCCATTTTTTTTTAGGATAGAAAGATATGATTGACGGAGAGTCTAAATGGCTGCGATTTGAAAAACCTAATTCTGAAAGTTGGTGGTTTTAACGTATAGATTAAACAACAATTCTTAGAAGTCATGTGTCAATTTACATCCTTCAGGTACCTCAGAATAAGTGTCCTACTTTGGAACAAAATAAATTGTATTTGTAGTACATACACTTGTCACGTTGTCTGCACGTGTCCTACATTTCGTAAATCGGTAAGGTTTTAATCACCAGGAAGTCGTAGTATATGTATAGGCCTACTGCGACCTTTACCACGGACACCATACGGCAGTCACTATTGCGAAATCCACTTTCTCTTTCAAATCAAACGATAACATCGCTGGTCTGTGTTTTGTAGAGAATTTAATTTCCCTCTGCTTTGGTTCTAAGTAAAATTTGCGTATACTAAGGCGGCATCCGAATTGGAGTCTTATGGTCACCAGGTTCGAATATGTGTATGGGCAGACTACTGTATTCTATATTTCACAAGTCGCGGGATTCCACCGTAAACCGAACCGCCAGGACCTTGGGTTGACATGACCAACACAATATAAGTATAAAACAAGTTATATGTTATCAATCATTGGTATTGTCTGACTAGTGCATGGTGGGTTAGACCGTATTAAGTCATATCGCCTTGGTTAGTTTATACGAGTGGTAGTTTTATTAGAGTATAATTCCCACACAGTCAAATGCACGTGTTTTTTTTGTTGTAATCATCAACATGACTACACATAGCATGAACACGTGAACGTACACCCTCCACAGGTTTGTTATCGGACACATTTACTGTTTTTGTTTGCTTTTATACCTCAGTGTACAATTACACACAGCATGAAAGCAAACCAAATTTGACACCAATCTTTAAGAGTTTTTACAGTGTGTTTCTCACCTCCTTCTCTATCTCCCCCTCCCTCCCGAAAAGTAGAATATACTTTTAGCCCAAACTGAAAGCATTTTGTCTGGCAAAACAATGCTATATAGCCTTTAGGCTACATATAGTGGCTTTGATTTTTCTTTTAACCCCCTACCCCAGTCATTATGTTAAACTGGCATACCCTTTGTGGATCGTTTATGCTTAAACTTTACAATATTATTCGTTTTGTGGCCTTTTGTTTTGTTCCCTGATTATTATTGTTCTTTTTTTTTTTTTTCTTTTCTTTTTTGGTGTCATTCCACGGTCTCGCGAATCGTCATCGAGCAATGTTGAAATTCTGCCTTGACATGCATGGTGACTCACAGGGAGTGACAGCCAGCAGTTTCTACCATCACCGTAACGAGAGCGACAAACTAGCACTTCTGGATTTCCGCGCTTTACCGAAAAGTTTAAAAAAAATTTAAAAAATGAATTGGTTTGTTTTTGTATCAAACACATAAAAGAACAGCCCTCACATTTATAAGAGCAGCTCCAATTGAGTTTTTTCAGTAGATCACAGTATCAGTCACCCTTTTTATGCCCACTTCATGCACTCATCACTACACTGGTACTTATTGAATCAGCGTATAAGTAGTCTCCTGACGTGTGGTGAACTTTGTTGAGTTATAGACACTGCAGTTTGATGATTTTGTTCGCTTTGTGTTGTTGTAGGAGCTTTGTTTGTGCGTGTGCGGGTGTGTGTATGTGTGTGTGTGGGGGGGGGGGGGGGGGTAGCACAATGCTCAAGGTTTTTTTACTACCACTGATCACAAACAACAATGGTAAGACTGGACAAACACGACACGAATAACAAACACAGCACTAAAACATCAATTTTTTTTTGTTTTTTGTTTTTTGTTTCTTGTTTTGTTTTTTTTGTTAGGGGAACAAATTTGACGTTCTGTTCGATTCGCCAATCTTTTCTATACAGTTAATGTTTAAGATGATACAGAGAAACATGTCTGGAAATAAAATGAAAATGGGATCCTCTCCCGCCGTACCTTTATAATAGTCTTCTTAGATGCAGAGTTCTGTAGCTCTGATCGTCTAGCATATAGTCTACTGAAAGACAGATTGTGGTTACTAACGAGTTATGCCGACAACATTGGATAAACAATGTATCTGGGACATGACGACAGAACAATTCCAATTGAAGTCCATGGTAAAATTTTAAAGACGACTAAAAGGCGACCATCCTGAGGAAAGAATAGTTCATGTTCGAATATATAGTTTATAAAATGTATATAAAGAAAAAAAGTGGCTATACAACAATAAGCAGGTGGGCCAGTTTAGTTTGGTATCGTCATTCAGACTTGATAGAATCAGATCTATAAATAGCTTCTCGCTGTATATTGTGTTGTCTCAGAAGCCATAGAGAAAGTTTCAATTTGGACCAACAATTCGCTTTATTAACAATATTTTCAGTTCTTCGTTGGATTTGAGATCCGGGAAGGTAAGCTGTAATAGCACAGGACTACTGGACTCCATCTACTTGTATATGGCTCACGGGAGCGTGGTGGACTTCAATACTGGTGTATCACGGCGGAGATAATCAGTTGTTTCCCACGAGTTGTCTTTCATGTTTTCTAAAAATTATGGGTAATGATAAGACGTCCTATATGTGAATTACCCATGAGTATGATGATAAACAACGACCAGCGCAAACAAACGGACACATTTATGAATGCATGGTATCACGATGGCTTTAAACTTTTGAGCTTTTGAAAAACATATTTGTGTATATTTAATTACACAAACGATAAAACTGTATATAATTCGTTTGAATAAAGAGATAACTGTTATTTGTTTGAACTGAAAGGCTGAAGCGGTTTATTTAATTGTTTATTGATGTATTATTACAGGTAACGACTTATAATTAATTTGTTTGTTTTTTTCTGCTCTTTTTTTTCTATCAATTTGGTAGAATATTCGATTTACCAGGTGTCATATCTGTTCGTTATCAAACACCAAATCTGCCTATCACATTTTAGCTGTATATGATGCAGGTATACAATTTCGCTAATTAGGAAATAAATGCGCCTACTTTTGTATCCAAATGACTGTTTCGATGCAGATATTTGCGTGCTTGTCATCTGCTGTTGAATTCATAATCTGAAAATAAAATCGACACTAATCGTTTTTTTGCAGAATTTTGGAAAATTGAAGGCGCGTATTGTGTTCTGTCATTTGGGATATAAATTTGTGTTGTCTTTGTAATGGGTTTGCTATGTTCAATAATGAGTCCGAAAAGAGCTATTCGACAGGTAATTTAACCTTAGCTGATAAGTCATGTCGGAAACGAATTAGAAACTGAATAAGGTAAAAAAAATAGACGAGATAATTGTTTCATTAGAATAACCAAAATGCATGGCTTGAAATCAAATATGAGTCATAGTTGGATGCTATATGGACTCTGTGCTGATTGTCACAGGTGTATTATGATGTGCACGTGCAAGCCATCCCCCTCCCATTACCTGACCACCGTCTCCCATATATGGACATATCGGCAGGTGAGTGGCAATGATATGCCAACAGCATTGCAAACAAAAAACCTCTACACCTTTGTTATTCTTTGTTTCGTTTGCCCCGTGTTCTCTTCCAAAGCAGAAATATGACTAATCCACATTGGGCCTATTTTCCACCTTATCTTTGCCTCCGAATACAAAATTAAAATTTATAATGGCAGTTCCGAAGCTGTGAAAACTTTATTGGTATCCGACTCACGTGTATTGGATGGAGGCAAATCGCGGGAAATTATAGCCCTTCAGGTGGATTACAAAGACCCCACTGTCAGGTGATGCGAATGATGACTCAGGTAAGCCCCGGGGGAAGGGAGGAGGGGGCACAAAGGGACATGGGTGTTAGACAAAAGACGCCGCCAAAACGAAAGGAACAAAGACATCCATCCATAGCTTTGTCTTAAAAGATAAATCTGAACGGAAAAGATTTCATAATAAAAGAAGAAAAAATATAGCAATACTTTAAACCGCTCTAAGATGAGAAATTCATATTTTCAATAAGCTAGATCAATATATCATTAAATATATTTTCACCTATCTAATAAAAACCCATTAAAGCACATGTAAGAAACAAACCTCTAAAGAGCACACACGAAATAACTTCCCTGTGTCAGGCAGCTCATAACTGTTGTCATCATTAGTTGACATTATCTTTGGAGATTTGTTGATTTCATTCTGTGGTTTGTTTTCCTTAACACTGGATGAACATTTATTTGCCTAAAGTGCAAAACACTTCATAAAAAAACATTTAATGACTGTTTATATTGGAAAACATCAACGTAATTTAAGTGAAATACTATTCAAAACGGCGCTAAACACAAATCACCCAATAAATAAAATTGATGAGATGACATCGCTGTAGGCCCTATAGTTTTGACACGATATTGTAAAACACTTAATAATTTCCATAAACTTAGTCAAATTAAATGTGATGCCTCAACATGGACCTTGGTAGTTTAATTATTTTGTTGACAGTTATATATATTAAAAAAACTACTCTTCTTTATTGTTCTTTAGATCGCCTCGTCAATCTAAGAGTTTAATTTAAAATCTGATTTACTTTGTTAAATTTATCCAAAATTATATCCAATCCTCATGAAAATGGAGTAAAATGTGTATTTTATGTTCGCCGTTTTTCAATGTTCTTGCAGGTGAAGTAGCTCAGTTGTGAAGTCGACTTATTAGAGGTCTCCTGTTTTGTCTAAGGCAGAAAACTCTATGGAACATTTTCAACCGACAGTATTGAGGGTTATTGCTTTGTAGCAACCTTGACCAACTAAATATCTCGTACTGTTGTTCTAGTCACTTCAATAACCACACTTTGTAGACATTTATCGGGGTGTATTAATTTTAATCTGTTGATCTGTTGCTATACGGCTGATGCACACCTAAAAACCTCTAATCCTATCATAAACTAAAAATCTTTATTTCACAGCCAATAGCAGATGTCTAGTTAATGCGCTTGTTTCCGCAATACGCACTTGCGAACAACGAGACGGTGTTTTGGATACCTCAAATATCCATTAATTCCCTAACTCGGTTGTTGCAGAAGTTGATTCTAATCCAAGCTCTTAAATTTCGCTTCCTTTTTAAACCTTCTTCAAATAACCACGACAGAAGCTTCGATCTTCGTTATTCATTCGGACCAAAGTTCGGCTGAATTTCCGTGACGACTCGGCCTCGAATACGGAAAGAGAACCTGGTTAATAAACTGCGCAGACCCCTTAGGTCAATGGAGATGTTAAGACAGTTGGCTCGATCTCCTGTAAGTTTGCATGAAATTTAACAATGGGAACTTAGAACAAAGGCGAAACAATAAGATGAGTCATTAATGGAAAGATTTGGGTCATCCATTGAGAAAAACTGACTCATTCATGAAATGCACGCGCGGATGAAGGCAACTGAATGATCCCCGCACGTGCATTGAGAAATACATGCTGGCCAATCAGATCGCTCGTATCGAGCTTCGCGTTGACATATGGCTGCCTGATTCAACTATACACGAACGACAATGGTCACCGCTCTCAACCAGTAAATACCCACTTTCAATTATAACTATCTCATAAATTGTCATGTTTTTATTTCAGCCCGATAATCTCTTCAGAAGTTAACTAAATTAACATTTATTTTTCGATTGTGATTTCTATGTTTAAAATCTAAAATTAATTTTGCATTCAAATCGTTTTTGTAGGTAGGCATATATAAAAGTTTTATTATTGTTGAAGTTTCGTATTTTATATCTCGAACAATTTACGTTACTAATTTTTTTAGCAGCTATACATTTCTTATTTATCCATCATCAAAATTGGGAAATTTTTTATATGAGCTTTACCGTTTAATTGGAAATATAGAGACCTGAAACAAAGTGGAATGTATAAATAAAATGTTTCAAGGGCAATTAATTTAGTAGAGATGCATTAATTATATTCTTTATCCAATAACATCATGGTCAAACGGAGTAGAAACTCTTTTATCAATGGGGATAATTCAGGGGGGAAGTTATACGACTGAGTTCCTCAGGCAATAGACATGACACGATAGTTACATATATATTTATTATTTATAGACGTATAAGTATGGAAAATATTAGGACACCTTGTATATACATTGTCTACTAAGCAGCAGTCGTTCACGAAGAGATCCATGAATCATAATAATATTGAGTACATTTATCCAGACGATGATTTCGGGTTAAATAATTTACCAATTCAAATTTACATAGGTTAAATAACCGGGTTTTTCAGTCAACAATTTGCCATTACCTGTCTACATAGACAGTGTATGATTGCTGGTTCTATAAACTGTAATATAGGGTAATATATATATTGCTGTTTCTAAACTATAGGGTAAAAAATATCTTTCTGGTTCTAAATGTCAATACTATGTAATAAATATTATCTTGTTCTAAACTTCAATGTATAGTGCAATATATAAAATTTTCTTTGTAAATAAAATGATTTGATTCCCTTTTAAAATGTAATCGTTTCTACTTCAGTACTTAAGTGGGTGTTCTGTGATAAATATGCTTATAGGGCCTGCATATGTGTCTTATTTGTGACATGTTGTATACACTTTCAGCGATCAATCGAGACAGCCTGGAATTTATTATTTCCAACTAATATCATGGAAATTCATAACTAATAGATATATTGACAGTCACTATCTACCGTCTTTGTGAAAGTTCAAATTCTGACAGAATGATAACGGCGCTACTATATGTACAGAAATATATCGCCTTAAAATAAATATAGTTTTGAATATGTAAAAATAAAGAGCAATCAGCTAAAGCGGGTAGACACTAGACAGCCCTGGTCCAGTACTATATGTAAAGGAAAAAGTTACGTAAACTTTTATCAAAAGGCATCCCTTTTTGAAAATAAATAATATAAATCAGAGCAAAATGATATTTAATTAAATCAACACTTGCGCGTTAAGAAGAGCATAACATACCTTAGGTTCCGTGAAGATCAACAGGTAGAATTATGTTTAGAAACAATGAAATAAATTTTATATCGTTCAGAAAGTGAATATAACAACCATTTCGCTATTGTTGGAATAGCATTTTCTTAGTTTTAAAAGATTTTAGTTCAGAATATTTTGCAGAATGAGACCCATTAGGGACTCGAACCAACGACCCTCATCGCTTAAGCGTGCACAGTACATGCCGACCAACTATAGACCATTCAGCTTAACGTAAGGCCGATTGTCTGAACTATAATCTGTTCACACTATTAGGTTATTTTACCCAAAATAGCGAAAATATTGTTAAGAAGTATTTTGTAAAAAATGAAAACGCTTCAACCTTTCTTTGCTCTTAATAATACAGTCTCTCCGCATACTATATACTTCGAGTTTGTATTCAAACAAACGCCCTATCGATGTGAAAAAGAAATAAATAGCATTTTCTTGCAAACATATCTGTCATCGAAAATTCCCATGCAAATGCTGCCTCTTTTCACGACTGACTGACAGACCGACTAACTGATGTTTTAACGATGTTTTCAAAGGTATTTCACTACATGTAAGCGAGGTACTCCAAATATTAACAGCTTCGTTTGCTCCTTTTAAGAACAAAAGCTTTATTCCTCCAGTTTAAAGACAGTATGACTAAGATTTTTTTGTGTCTTTTAGAAAGTGAAAATTAACGGGTTTTTCCTTATTTTGGGAAAGCACTTTCCTAGTTTGAACAGCCTTCAGTTCATAACAATTTTGCAGGTTAAAACCTGTCAGGGAACCCGGCTCCAGCTGATTAACCTTCTTTTTTTGTAGAAGGCCGGGTGGCTGAGTGGTCTGGGTGTCCGGCATTTATTGCTGGCGATTCGATGCCTAACCCAGTGTCTATATATACTTCATGTATAGTCAGCACTTTGGTGACAATGGCGTCTCATTTCCCACGGCTATCATCTCAGAGATCCGGGCCATGCGAAATAACGTTAATGCCAATAATCAGGCCAATAAGCTAAGTTTATAACATAAGTCTACTCCCCGGCTGACCCTTGTTTGTGAATGGTAATATTTATAATAATCGTCAACGCACATTCTCACGGTGTAAACTATTTAAGGGGATTCCTCTTATTTTGGAGTTTTGATTGGTCGATTGATTCGTACGTTTCTCTCGCACAATCACATTGCCGCAAATGAAGGTAATCCCCTTAAGTCACAACAATCGAACTGTAAAAATGCACCTTAATGACTTAGAACACATCAATAATTGTATATTGTTTGATTGGCGTTTAATGTTGTGCTTTAGGTTATTTCACATATATGGCGGGTGCAAGCTCAATGGGTGCAGTAAACCACCCTCGACATCCCCACCCGCGACATCCCCACCCGAGACATCACTGGCAACTAACAATGACTAAAGATAAGAGCGGACATTTGAAGACCTGAAAGAACGATATCACAAACATATCGGTTTCATATTGCCGGTTACCTTTGGTACAATGTACCAGGGCAACAACTTCCTCCCAATAGCCTAGCAAACACAAAAATAACATAAATCATAGAATAGTTCTCATGTTTTGAATATTTGTTTTGTCTTCTAATTTGCCGACATAATTGAAATCCAGACCAAACCGAGTCCACAGTTCAAATAAGTTCCCAATTTGAGATGTGTTACGCAATATACCAACTTGTAATTTGAAAATAAACAAATGAAACCCTTGTTTTAGCTTGCCATTTCGAAAAGCGTTTGAGATTAGTGATTGAAATTGAACACAGTCGATAAACAACTTGAAATTGTTTCAACATGTATCAATGGCCTGGAAAATCTCCGTCGTCTTCAGATTTATGAAAGCCATGGCATTTTCTTAATTCTCGTCTTTTGGAGACAATGGTCAGATGACTCATCAGGAAGGAATTAAAGAACGACACTAAGAAGGAGCAGGTTTTTGAGAGAGGGGAAAGAAGGAGAGAGGGGACAGGCCAGTTTGTCATCAGCTGTCACTGCCCTCAACGACTGGACGATTACAGGCTGTCTGCATCTCACAATTGTCATAACCCTCATATTTTGTACATTCCTCGATTGCTGTTCAAAATTTATTTCTCATATAAAATTTGTCAAAATTATAAAATGTGGAGAAATATTTTGCGTGTTTTTTCATACTTTTGTTAAAGATAATCCCCGCTAAAACGTTGTATATAGTAAACGTATGTAAGTATAGTCATTCATTTCAAAAATATTTATGTTACATAAACCCCAATTTAAATGAAATATATTAAAATACAGTCTTCTTTTGATCTTGAATAAAGAAATAAAGGAACGTGGATAAAAATGATCATATTTTTCGTATGGCGCATTTTAAATGAACAGTGTCATATCAACTCTGGACTAGTATAGGAAGAGATACAATGCGCATCGACATAGTGTCTTGTAACAGAAACCGATATCCCTCTATACAACTTGAAATATTTGTACTGTACGTTTACAGCCATAATTCCGGGCTGTTTTGCACATCCGTGTTACTAAGTCATTGGAATCGTGGGGTATGACTGAAGGGACTTTCCGTTGTCAGTTTCAGTACATATTGATTAATATCGATTGCCTCACCTTTGCTGACTATTTGTCACAGGTACATGATACAGCATGCAATGTTGCCAAGGTGACTATATGCGACCTGAATCAGACCACTTTAGCAACGGAGATGGTTGTTCATAAGGCATAGTAACAACAGTCTATAGGCGGATTTCATATCCAAAGACACTCATATAGAATGCTATTGTCGTATTTTAAATTATGAAAATTCTGTTTTAAAGTTGTATTTACATTCTTTGGGATGATTTTTTTTTTCATATGAATGACTAGAATCAATTCCAGTTGTAACTTAGCTCAACCATTGTGTAAGATATAGGCGTATCTTCTACACGATTGCTCAAAAATATATACTGAGAAATAGCTACGAACATAAAAAAATATTCCGAAATTAAAAGTCCAAACTTTTATAAATTTTATGGAATGATATAAAGAAACAGGTACAAAGCAACAGTTTTTTTAGAATACAGAACAGGGTTGTTTTCGTGTGTGTTTTTGAGGGACGGACGACGAGAAGGTACAAAGGTATAATTTTAATGGAACAATTTTTAAATATAATTTTGCAAAATAACTTTTTTTAAATTGTGAAAGGTACAAAGGATTTTATTTTACAGAATGGCAAAAAGGAACACTTGTTTTATATAGAATGGTATAAATTAACAGTTTTCAATATAAACGTGTAAAGTAACATATTTGGAAATATATAGACATGTAAAAGGAACACTGGTAAAAAGAACGGTACAAAGTTTATTGAGAAGGATAAAGAAGAACAGTTTTTTTTTTAAATATAGGAAAGTAAAAAGGAACATTCTTTTTACAGAATGGTACGTACTAACAGAGTTGATTAAAATGGAAAGGCAGAAGAGTGGCAGTTTTTTTTAAATATAAAATGGTGCAAGGCGAAGGAAAACTTTTCTTATATAGAGAAAAGAGTTACAGTTTTTAAAGTATGCTACAAAGGAAAGAAACAGTTTTCACGAAATGGCAGTTTGTTTATAGAATGGTGCAAACTAACACTTTTCTAATAGAATGGTACAAAGTAAAAATTCTGTTGAATAGAATGGTAAAAAGGAATATTTTATCTTTATTTTTATAAAAAAAAAGTGCAAAGTAACAGGCCCTTTTATATAATGGTACATCATAGCAGGGTTTTTTTAATACAGAAAAGCGCAAGAGTAGCAGATTTTTTTTTTCGTATAAAATGGTAAAAGGGAACAATTTTCTTACATAGAATGTAGCAAATTTTTACAACAGCAGTTTTTATAGCATGTTACAATGGAAAAAAAACACATTTTTTTTACAGAATAATGGAAAGAGACTACTTGAATAGAATGATACAATATATTTTTTTATAGAATGGTACAAAGTAACACGAATTTTGGTTAATTAATGGCACACAAGGACACAACGGATTGTATTCCTGTGAAATATACAATTCAGAGATAATAACATTTCAGAATGTATTAGGTTTCATCGAGTGTAATGGATCTTATAGTGTCACATTTCAGGAAGTGTAGCATTTCAGGGTATGATATACTGACAGACTGGCATCAATGAACCAATTCAACCTAGTTTTCTTTTAACTACAGGGTGATCTATCTGTTGAATTTCCTTGTCGTGTTGCCTAAGACATTAGAATTGAAGTCGTCCTATTTTTCAGGCGGATTTTTGTGGGTTTTCTTTATTAGTGTTACTTCGTACTTCGAGACAGACACACTGATTAAAAGA
>JARFOD010000004.1:151520-173910 GCA_031763545.1 Mopalia muscosa | reverse complement strand
CCAATGGTAAAGGGGGGAACACAAAGCAATATCTTTGTATTGTATCTTGTGAATGTGAATCTAATGTGTTGTCATTGTCTGTTGCCAGTGATGTCAAAGATGGTTTCCATCACTGGCTGGGTTAGCATGTTTTAATGTTAGTGAACTAACCTAAAGATCGGCTTCAAACCCAAATCAAACACATTATTTTGCCCCTGTCTTCTCTAAAAGTATACAATGTACATGTACAGTCACAATAATCTAGACCCCTAAGATATGAAGTGTATACCTGGAACAAAGGAATTATTATATAGTCTATGTGTTTAGTCTCTGATGTAAATCAGGGCTCCAAGTTATGTGGGTGGGGCAAATTGGGTCAAAGGGTGGGTCAGGGGAGATAACCCCTGCCAAGAAGGTCACATGCTCTTCTTTAGATGTGATGACATTACTGTGAACTGGGTGACTGTCTCAGCAGACTGTGTTCTGTCATTCACAGTACCCCAGAAAGATAAGAACAGCTCAGAATGATATAGGTTGTAAATATTCTAATAAACACCCAGATTTCCTAATAATAAAGGTATTGTTATTGTGGAACTGAATGACTAAAGGTAGATAACCTTCAACTGGACAACTTAGACTACAGGGGCCAGTTGTTTGGAGTTATGTTACAGTTATATTAGATATCAACAGTATATTGGTGGTCTAGGTTAAGACCTAGATTATAGCTGTAATCTGCCCAGGCTACTAAAGACTTCTTGGTATTGAGTAAGTGGGCCCAGTGAAGGGTTTACTCTATAAAATGTCTCGCCTGAACATATGAAATACCATAGTTAAAGTTTGACGTCAGTTATTTATTTATTTTTTTTGCACAGTACACATTTGTCTTATACAGATTTTTATTTGATTGCCACATAGAGATTATGAAAGCAGCAAATGTAAATTGTTATATATATTTCATACATTCTTTTGAGTGGTTGAGATCTTTTGTGTTGCTCTAACGGTTAGGTTCAGAATGTTGTTTAAGCTTTTACTAGATTTCTATTTAGTAAATAGTGGGGTCGATTCCAAGTCTCGCCAGACTGAAGACTCTTGTAGCTCTGACTATAAGGAGATGGGGCTGTTAAAGTGAGCTTCATAAAGCCCTGTTGCTCTAAGACATAAGGAGCAATACGAGAGATCTATTGTGGTGTCCTTGATTATTAGTCTAGTGATTGTGAAAATACATAAAATAAATTATAGTGTAAACCCTGATCAAACATATTACAACATTGTTGCTACAAGGACACCTTAGTCATAGCCTATTCTCTAAAAAAGTTAGAAGGAAATTAGAAACGAAAAAGGCAAATAACAATGAACCGTTACATTTTGTTGAGATTTCCCCCAACCCCACATTAATGTTTTGCCTCAATGTACCTTCCGCCTTTCGACCAACAGGTATATGAGCAAGTCACATGTTGTGGCTCCGAGGTTTCCTCCCAATTTTCCACTGTAATAAGGCAGTGTGAAGTGGACAATCCGTCATCATTTAAGTGAAATACCTTTAAGTACGATGTTAAGCACCAATCAAACAAACAAACAGTGTACCTTCCAGGAGTGCTTATAATAAGCCCTGGTTTTTAGATTTTTTTTTTTTAATGTTATTAAATCTTGTAACTGTAAACACAGCAATGCGTTTAGAGTAAATTATTAGTTAATTAGCAATTAGCACCCAATATCGGGCTGTCGCAAACTAAAAAAATTTGTACCATTAAATTGTTGTTTGTTAACTCACGATTAAACTTTGTTTCTTTTTGACAGTGTTCAAATTTGATGCTGGTTGAAAGCATAGCTAAAGAACCTCTCAGTTTCCATGTGATCCCTTTCGACAACACCAAACTACAATATACATTACAGGTAAGACAAAATGAAACTACAATATACATTACAGGTAAAGAAACACCAAACTACAATATACAGTACAGGTGAGACAACACCAAACTACAATATACATTACAGGTAAGACAACACCAAACTACAATATACATTACAGGTAAAACAACACCAAACTACAATATACAGTGCAGGTGAAACAACACCAAACTACAATATACATTACAGGTAAGACAATATGAAACTACAATATACATTACAGGTAAGACTATATGAAACTACAAAACACATTACAGGTGAGACAACACCAAACTACAATATACATTACAGGTAAGACTATATGAAACTACAACATACATCACAGGTAAGACATATGAAACTACAAAACACATTACAGGTGAGGCTGTGGAAGAAGAGTAATACTATCTTGTCATTTTATATTATCCATCTTTTTTCTGTTTTGTTTCAAATTTAAATGCATTGTTAATTTAGTTTGTACATAAATATTAATTGATGGTGAATGTGTGATTTGAAAGATTTTCTTCATTCCAGGCCCGTACTTTGGAGATGAAAAGAAAATGGTGCCAAGAAATCAAGCGCTTAATACTAGAGAGTTACATGGGAAAAATACCTGATAAAGTGAAAAGTTTAGTGATGGGATTAGGCAAAACACGAGCTGAAGGTATATATGACAAAACAACTGTACAAAGTTATCTCCCTTGGATTAAATACTAAACAGGATTGTCTGCTCTTGTTTTTAGGAAGGCTAGGATACTAATATTTGAAGAATAGTGTCAACAATTGTATGGTACCATTAAATACCTTTCTAAACCATTCATTAATTAATTTATTTGCAAAAGAGTTTTGGTTTCAAGAAAATAAGTAAATATGAAAAATTCCTTGACAGAAACTTTTTTCTTATGTGTAATGTCAAAAGTGTCATTGGTCTTTTTCTTTATTTAACAGTATATAGAGTTGTCCATCATGGGCTTGGACGCTTGTCTGTTGTTCCTTTGATGTTATGTGTGAGGGTTGGTTTGAGGGGAGCTTTTTGTTACCCTGGGGATATTGTTCAAAGCACCCTTAAATTTAATCCTGAATTAGATGATGTCATGCCATATTGAAGGCATATCCTTAATCGTACATGTACAGTAGTGCTTTAGTCTGCTATTAGAAACAAGCATTAGATTTTAAGCATCACACCCTAGGTTCCCTTGGAGCCAACATGTAGCTCCATGAGCGTATAGGCAGCATGGACCTAATCATGGTTTCCAACGTGGTAAACCTTCATTTGACATTGAAAAGGTAGGGAGGTGTTGTTTTAATCAGAAATAATTCTTTCAAAGCTAGGAATTATCAGATTAATAATGTGCTGTTTTCTTATTAACAGTAGAGGAGGAGTTGGGTAACCATAACTACAATCTTGGTGTGGAATCACACGATAAGAAACCTCGAAGAAAATCCGCTAATCTAATGGGTGAGTAAATGTATATATTTTATATACTATTGTAACACAGTTAATTGATACTTATGCTCACCTTTGCTGCCTCATTTAATGTCAATCATTCCTTTAATCCACACAAACCTTGGTTTTTACAGTTCCATCACCAGGGGTCACATAGCAAACTATTTGTTTTCATGATAAACTCTATCATTTTGTCAGGATTTTGCTTTATTTCAATGAATGGCCACTGCTAGTTAAAAACCATGAGAATAAATACAATCATCTAGCCTTATCTTTGTTGGCCTGTTGTATGTAATTGAATATATGTGTACTGTATAAGTTTTTTCTGACTTCCTTTTTTAATTTTTTGTATCTTTCATAGATTTGGTCAAGATAAAGAAAGGTAAGTTTTTCTGAGAACAAGTATCTTGCTGCTACTTCACCCAAATCAAACATTAAAGTAAATTTGGATTTACAATACTTTAGGTCTGGCAGAATCCCATAGTAAATGGCGTACCATGATGTCAAGTACTGTGCACATCATCACACATTATGAGCGATTTAACCATTAATTATTCTCCAAGTTTATTTGAGTAATGTTTATATAAAATTTGTAAATATAATACCAAAGTATTTAATGAGCTTCAAGAATACTTAATACTCAAGTTACTTAATATATATCCAGATCTTTCCAAGTTCAGTATTCTTATAAGTTTTCAACAATGTGCTTTTGTTATAACTCAGCATTCTGCAAAAGGTCAGAGCAGGCAGTTGGGATGGAGTTTCATGTTGCCCTGGTGCTCTCAAGGATATGGGCAACATGAAGTTGATCTTTTTGTGGTGTAACGTATTTGTATTGACTCATTTGATTGTTATGTTGTGAAATTATTTGTTGCCAGTTTTGTTGAGGGTAGTTTCCTTGACCCATTGCGCTGGCACGCTGTCATAGGAGTGAAATAACCTTAAGTTCTGCATGAAATCCCAATGAATTAATCAAACATAATGGTTAAAATATAAATCTAATTATTTTTTTTATTATTTTTCATCCTATCCTGAATGGAATCAGGTCACAGAAAGGTGAGTTCAGTTCTTTACACCCACTATATATCTTAACAATATTTAGTATGGAGGAACATTCATTTTCAACTAGTGTTTGTCTAGATGAAGCTACAGCAAAAATGGCTTTCCTCCAACGGAGTTCATATTTATATACCTTACAACTTCTAGTAGTTGGGACAGAGAAATAGGCTTTACCACAGGGGCTCTTGCTTGTTATTTCTGTGGCCTGTCCCAACTTTTATAAGTTATAGGGTATTATGCTTAATATTTTTGTTGTGTTGTTTGCTACTAGAAGTACAGAATTATAGGAGAAAGTCCTTTGAGTTCACCGTTAAACAATTATCAATAAAGCAAACTCCTAAATGTAAAATTCTGTGAGATAGATAGCCATTATGTCTGTCTTTTGATTTAAGTTTATAGGTTTTTTTGTTTATAAAGCTAAACATTAAAAAAATGCTCAGTTGTATTTTAGTTCAGTGTGTATAATTCTATTGCCTTTATATTGAGACATTTTTTTGTATTATTATTTTTTCAGAATGAATCCACTCCACCTAGACTGGTAAGTTCAACTTACTTTTATTTTTGGTCCAGGGGGGGAGGGGGTACCTTGGTTCCGTGGTTAGCATGTCCGCCCACTGATCCTCCTCTGATGCACTGCTCACAGATTCAAGTCTCTCTCTGGACTTCTGGGGCCGAGGTTGTAAAAACTTGACCGTACTCAAGGCCGAGTCTTGGCTCAAACTTTTGAGATCGTGCTTCCCTGACTTGTGCTCCTATTCCGTGGTTATATCGAATAGGAGAAAATATAGCACATTATATATGAGTTAGACAGCGTATCTCTGGCAATGGCGAGTGTGCTTTTTACAATGTTCCCTCCCAGTTTTTCTAACAGTTTTCCACTGAATTTAAATAAGTCAGAATGGAAGTGGGCACTTTGTTGTCATATGAATGAATTCCCCTTGAGTAAAAAGGCAAAGCCTCAATCAATGAAACAAATGCAATTTTTTTTTTCAGTGGAAATTGTGAATTGGCTTGATCGAGAGATATTTGGATATTCATTTTACATGTGGGTGTGGCCACTGCATATTGTTACAATAACACAAGTTATTGTTTTCTTAAATAAACTGTTTGTGAATCAGTATGTAGACGAAGCTACTTTTGCTTAACAGAAAGACCCATCTATACCTCAATCTATCATCAAAAGCTGTCATATAAGTGAAATATCCTTAAGTACAATGCTAAACTCCAATTAAAGGAACATCAAGCAATCAAGTGTTCACTTGAAATTTTCCAATGAATTTTTTTAATAAAAAACCAAAGTAAGAAAACTGTAACATAAATCGTATATGACTGGTGGTTATTAGATTGTATCATTCATGTTTACAGGCCCCTATGGATCAATCTCAACAAGCCAATGTCCGGAATAGCAGTAGTCGTCTTCAGGTCAAACAGGTGAGTGACTTACCTGTGTCCTCCAGCTAATGTGTTTTGAGCTATATTTTTTGTGAGCTTCACATTTTTGGACGGGGAGTGGCGAACGATTTTCAGGTTGCCTTGGTGCTCATAGGGCTACTGTAATTGGCCACATGAAGCCTTTCTTTTTTGTGATTATCTTTGTTTTGCTAGTTGCTGATAATATCGAAGGTATCTTCCTTCATCTGTTGGGTTGGTATCTGTTAAAGTCCCACATTCATAGCTTAGTGGTAAGCTTACCTGCCAACTTTAATGTACCTTGTAGGTATAGGAGTGAGTCATGATATGGCTCAGACAATCATGGGGTTGGTTTTTTCAATGTTTCCTTTTACATTATATAAAACCAAGGAACAGTGTAAAAAAAACACACATTTATGCATTGAAATCTTTCAGTGCCATTTAATGTCATAAAATATATTCATAATTTTTTTTAGATTCTATTAACAATTTTACTTGCAAAAGCTGTTTAAAGCATTTATTTTGATAAAAAATATTACATTGTAAAAAGGCATGTTAACCTCATATTATAATATAAATTTATGTTGTTAGAGATTTGATTGAATTTTCTCTCTGATTGTAGTCGAACAAGTCCATGTCAGGTAGCCGAAGTATGGACAATCTATCATTATCAGGCAGTCACACGATGCCAAGAACTAAGTTATCGTCCAACTCCTCAGAGTCGCCATCCTCAGTGAAACAGAATGGCCACGCTGATCCAGACCTGGCAACCCACTTCACCTTTGTGGAATCATCAGTCGACCGCAACCAGAACGGCCAAGTTAGTAGGGCAAAGAGTTTCAAAATAGCCACCCGAGCCCATCCAATGGCCTCCATGTCTTTAAGTGAGAACGAGGAAACGACAGACTCGGAGAGTACTGATGAAGATAATCACCTTGATAACCTAGATGAAGATGATGTCTATGTGAATTTAATGCGCAACAAAAACATTGATCATAATGGTGATCGCTTGGGTATGGGTTTAGGAACAAGGGGAGTTAGCATGCCAGCCCTAAACGCCGACATTGATGAGCCTGATTATGTCACTGTCATGATGAAACCTAAGGACGATGATTCTGTTTCATCAAATTCACAATCCGCTGCTTTAGATAACGACCGTACATCAGATTCTTTTGACACAGTGACTGCTGAGGATATGATAGCCGACAATGATCTGATTTACCAAAGTGTGGAATTCCCTAAACAGCAACTTTTGAGCAAGTCAAACTCCAGTAGCTATGACAACCTGAACAAACGCTGGAGTAACACATCATCAAATGCTGAGGTTGAGGGACATGTTTCCCCTGTCTTGCCCCCTCCCTGTCAGTTTGCTGATGATAAATGTGAGCCAGTCTCTCAAACATCAGACCATGTTACATGTACAGATACTGAAAATATTTCTTTTGATAATCCTTGGGTGAAACAAATTCCAGAAAACCGGGATGAACATGGTAACCAATCAGTTAAATGTGCCAATCGGAGACGAGCAAATGTCCTTGGAAAAAGTTACAGTTTCCCGTTAGGGGATGGAGATGTGGGTCGGGGTGTAAGTCAGGAAAGTTTTGACTGGTTTGTGTACTCTAACAAACTGACCTCCGACCTCTCTGAAAAATTCTGTAAACTGAAAATGTGGGACAAATTAAATAAGAGTAGACTTTCTGCTTCAGCCAAGTACCCTGGTTATGTAGTTGATAAAGAGGACTCGTTCACCCTTCAGCAGAGGAAGACAATTTCGCGATATGGCACTCCACCAAGAAATGCTTTAACAACAGCAAAAGTTAATCAATTTAACGCTAAGCAGAAAAAGGAAGGTCACATTTCTAAGAAAAATAAGCCGAAGACAGATAAAGTTGTGAAAACACATGTGTCCTTGTCTGCAGCTCAACTGTGGAGCAATAAAGATACAGGACTGCGCAAATATAGCAAACCTGAAAAATCGAAAGATAGGTCGAGAAAAGTTGCTTACATCTCAGACTCCAAGAAAATGCTGGAAGAAATGGAGAATTATTCAGATCACAATTCCTCTGTTTACAGCTCTTCTTCAAGCCTTAACAAATTCCCTTCTTCCTCTACACTTACCTCACAAAAGTCAACTGAGGAAAAATTCCGTCTTCCAACAGACTTTTCACAAAACAAGAGCAGTGATTCCCGATCTGTGACAAGTCGAGATTCTGTGTATTCTGGAAATTTTATGTCTAAAAGTCGTGATTCCCTTTCGTCCTCTACAAGTAGTTTAAATAAAGTAGGAAACATACCAAAAGTGACCAACGAAACTCAGAATGGCGCCCAAGATGGTTTTGTAGGATCCCTTCGGACAAAGCTGAGCCATTTAACAGCACGTCTTACAGCACGTAAACAAACCCCTCACATTAACTCAACCTTCAACCCACCTGCACAAGGCCAATACACAGCTACTTTTAACGCTCGTTACAAACCACAAAGCCCAGCTAAACCAGAGGGTTTTGTGTCTCATCTAGCACGGATTTACAACTCCCGTGATCAAACATCACCCCAAAGATCATCACCGAAGAGAGTTACTACAACTCCTGAACGAATTACAAATTATGCTTCTGTCTTACGAAAGCGCCAGTTAGGCAGTCCAGCTTTGGGATCGAGGTTAGCCACACAAACAACACAGATACAACCAAAGGTGCGCTCCTTGCCTAGACAGCTGACTGGCCCATCTGGTGGTACTAGTGATACTGAGACATGCAGCGAAACCACTTCTGTTCATTCTTTAGACTTTTCTAAGGACAACAGTCCAGATAGAAACAGTAATATTGAGTTTGTTTCTAACAATATAGAACAGTCTGACTCTGCATTGTCAATTCATAGCCACGTTTCTTCTGTAGACGCACCTCTATCCCAGTCATCCAAACGTCGAAACTCTTGTGGCTCGGTGAATTCTGTTGGTTCCACAGACAGTATTTATGAACGCCAATTTTCTAGAAATATTGAAGACGTAGAGGACAATGTTTTCCGAGATTCTGCTGTCTACAGCGATATGGACACAGGGTATTTCTTTACCGCTCCCAAGAGTCTGCCGCCAACTCCACGGAAATCTATTCGTGAAGTGGTGCAACAGATAGAAGAAAGGTCTCGTCCAAAACTGCCAGAAGTTATCGACGTCCGGAGAAGAGAGCCAGGCCGAACTATTCAGGAAAAATTGAAAAGTTTACAGGAAAGTTCGCAGTATCCTCACCGCAGCCATACTTTTGATGACCACGTAGATGGGAGCCGTCCACTAAAAGAATTCCACCGATCTCTTGGCTCCAGTAGATCTAGTGTTGACAAAGAAGAAGCCAGTTACTCCATTCGATACAGTAGAGGTTACTCAGGACATGATGATGGCGTGAAGATGTCTCGTTCAACGGGACGACTTGATCAAATTGATAATGAGGTCAACACACTAATGACAATGAAAGGATGGGTTCGACAGCTTATTAACAAATTCCAAACTGACCAATGAAAAAATGGGATCAAATGTTTTCATTCCTAATGGTGCTGTTGTTCCTACCTTTTCTGTACTCCTTTTCTAATCATATATGCGGCAAGTGTTAAAGGTTGCCTGGTGTTTGATATAAATATATTTTGATATAGGTATATAGAGCTTTGAAATTGAATAATATATCTTCCTTAGATCTAGATAATGTATCTAGTAAAGGGCCATGGATATCTTTAGATCTAAAAAAATATATACACCTGTGATCCTAAACTTAAATATTAAACATCTGAAACATATAGAATTTGATGTGGAATGTGGTTTAACAAATGTATTTTATTTGGATCTAAAATATGTCATTGGATCTAGAATGTGTATTTAGCTCTGCAATTACCAACATGTATTCAAATCTAGAAAATTTTTTACGATCTAAAATATTTCTTCAGCTCTGAAATATTTAAATCTGGAATGTGTTTAGACCTGAAACTTGTTCGTAGATCTTATATATTTGGATCAAGAATATGTTTAGAATCTAGAATATGTATTTGGAGTATGTGTTTAAACAATACTATCCAGGGCTTATTTTTCAAGCCATGACTGTTTGTACAAAGTAAAACAATTTTTGGTGCAATTTTGTGTGTTCTTTTTATGTAAATTTTAATGTATTGCTTCCAACTTTTTTTTATTATTTTTTTCAGTTGTATTTTAATTTAAAATATCATTTTGTAGTCAATATACCGTTTTCCATTTCATTTGAGGGGTTGTTGTTTCTTTTGCATTCTTTTGTTTAAAAAAACATCTAAAGTGTAATGGATTCCAAAATCTGAATGAACCGAATATCAGAAGTTTTAGCAATTAACTAGAGATCATCTAAGATATTTAAATATGTAAACTTGAAACTTGCCGGATGAGTCATGCTAGAATTTTGCCACCTGATCACAGACTGAAGTTATGTTTGTTGGGACTACTGATCTGCCTTCACTCTACCCCTTACAGTTAACATCTGATATATGAGGGTCAAACAAGGTGACTCCAGGTGTGGTTTTTACGATGGTTTCACTTGGTCAGTCTGTTTATAAGTGAAATAGTCATAAGTAAAACCTAAGGAATTTATCCCCCCAAAACTTCATAAATTCCTCTGTGTGGCTCACTTGTTATATCACTAGTAAAATGGAGGTGGCTGGAAGTTACAGCTTTAAAGGACCTCTGGCTAAGGACAGTTTGTTTGAAGAGTAACAATGCTGTCTTTACCTGTAGCACTGGAGGAAAATTAACTTTCCAACATCATGGAAATGCTTTACATCCTGGTTGTGCTGGTGTCTATTATTGTTGGAATACACTGCCATAATATAAGTGAAATATGCTTAAGCACGGCATAAAACACTAATCAATCAATCAATCATTAATCCATGTTTCACAGCCTGTAGTGTGCATAATTTGGATTGAGTGAAGGGCAACATGAAGTTGATCTGCTTCTGATGTTCTTGTATTCTGTCTTGAGATTGTCCTATGTTGTCTTTGTTTTGGTTTGTTGCCTCTGGAGGGATTTATTCATCCGAGGTTAGATGAACAGGAATAAATCCCAATTACAGATCATTGGCCAGCATTATTGTGGGAGGAAAACTGGGTAGTAAATTAACCTAGAAAACCCACGACCTTCCGCTGGTTGCTGGCGTACCAACCCACATACGGTCCGCGGCAAACGAACCCGCAACCCTAGAGGTGAGGGGGATTTGTGGACCAGAGCATACAGTCTAGACCACTCCGCCATGGAGGCCCCAACACATACTGGACTGGCACACTGCCATATGAGTGGAATAATCTCAAGTACAGTGTTAAACCCCAATCAAGCAACAACTGAAACCTATAATGATTTCTGCTATAAAAATGATTATACCCGGGGATCTTTAGTAGGTAGAATAGAAACCTAGTGAAATTAATTATATTTTTATGTGTAACTTACAACAGATTTTTGTGACCTAAATTTCACTTTTCGTGTGCGGGTGTTTCTATGGAGCTTTCTGTTGCCCTCCACTCCGAGACAAAGGGCAACATGAAGGCAATCTGTTTTTGTGTGTTTGATTTTCATTATGTAATTGTTTTTTCATGCCTTTGCTGCTTTTGAGGTTATATATATCTTCCTTTACCCATTGGGCTGGCTGAATATTATTTGAGTGAAATGATTAGTGGCAGTAAAATACAAATTAATCAACGGAACAAATTAAACAAATGTGTTTTTGTGATTAATTTGTGTAAAATATAAAGAACCCAGTAATTTTTGTAACATAACTTTGAAACATTGTAACAACGAAATACCACCAAACTTTGAAGTAGGGAGATATGTTAATCTTATGTTACAGTGTGTGCTAAAGTTGTTGAACGCAAACGAAATTGTTGTCAGATTTGTTGCTTTTGGGTAGGTTTTCCTTGTATTGGAATATTTTCTTTATACTTTCAATTACACTGAAAAAATGTTACAAAGTTTACCAAAACTGCTGAATGAGAAACTGGACAACTTATTTTTTTATCATTTTTAATTTCATTGTCTGTTTGGTTTGTTTTATACTTTACATGCTTTTCCTTTTGTTTATCATATTCTGTTTTTTTGTCTAACTATTTTTACTGTTACATTTTTGTTTGTACATTTGTTAAAAAAAAAGTTCATTATAAAAAAAATGCTTTGTATAGTATGTTGCCACTCTTTCCTGTAGTATTACTTAAAAATATAAGCTGTTATTATCCAAATGAAACAGATAACAATTTATCTGGAGTGCTTTCGTTCGGAGTGTTAATAAAAATGCTCGCATACCTACTTATTTTTGTACTGAAACAACTACTGTCAAGTTTCTCAAAAATTCATCTTCCCTATGTTTTTCTACCATATAGATATATTTATAAAGATATAAATTATAATAATACACTTGTATTTTTGGATATGCCAAAGATTTTGTCTTCGATTGAAAGAGTTGGCTTTTTTGTGATTTTCAATTTAATAAATATCTGAAACTTAATTGGAGTTATCATTCACAATTTCAAGAGCATACGTGTGCTTTATGCTAATCCTCACATCTTTACAGTTATAGTCTTTTGAAAAGGTCAATATAGAGCTTTACTGTATGGCCCCATGGTGAATTTTAGCCAATGAATGATCAGCAAATATGATATGATCCAGATGTCAACAAAAACTCTTATTCTATAAATATTCTTCACTATAACTATCAGTGTTTTAAGTGATGATTATAATGGATATTTAATGAGATACATTTGGGACTAAAAAGTTTTTTTTATTGTTGTTTATGTGTTTAAAAACCTTACTCAAAGGCATATCACTTGCATGACTACTTTGCCAGTGCTTAAGTGGGAAACCCATTAGAAACCAGCCATGATTTTCGCAGCCATGGCAGAACTTCTTTTTTACTCCAGGGCCGCTTGCTTAGAGCCCTATTAAATTTAATCCTCTATTAGACTATGTCCCATTAGGTTAAAAGTATATCTCTAATCTGGTATAAGCGATTTAGTCTGGGGAAAGAGACTAATCGTCTTATGAGCAACTGGCCCATGGGGTTGATGCACTGCCTATCTTTCGGTTTATTTCAGGAGAACATTTTTACACACTGAAAACCCCATTTATTGAAAACTACTGTCTGGTTTCAGGTTTTTTCTCACCATAATCCCATTGAAATAACCTTAACAACACTAGGGCAATCATACCTCCAGTGTATGAAGTTAGTTAACCTTTAGTTTATGGCCAGTGTAGATCTGCCTAGGGTTATAATGGTTTCTGAGGTAAGAGATGCCATACACACCCATTTGTTGTGGTGGCATCCAATGTGATCAAATATGAAAAACATTGTATATTTTTTTTTAACAATGTAGCTGTTGAAGTGTTGATGTTGATTGGGCCAGGGGTAGGCCTACTGTACTTTATTGTCTCTTGTCTTGTTGTTTTTAATCAGTGGACACTGATCACAAAATTCTACCAGATTGCCATTAAACTTGATAGGATTGTTCTCGAGACATTAACAATGAATTGGTGGATCAACCTGCCAGATCACTGGTTGTTTGTGTTTGTTTGATTGGTGTTTAATATCATACTCCAGAATCACTGGTTGTGGGTTATATACATGTACAGCCACATAATCTCAAATATGGTCCCATCTAAATATGGTCTCCTCTTCATTGGCTGGTTGTCCCTCATATGTCCGTCATAAACAAGATAATATATAGAACAAGAAAATGAGGAAGGTGAGACATTTTAGACCTAGGAATTACTTATTTTCTTGTTCTATATATATATCTTGTTGATGTTGGACATATAAAGGACAACATACAAGCACATGGAGAAGATAAGTGCTGGCATACACCGATTTTTCCATTATTATTCATGGCCTAAAACCCCTGAGACTTTTTAGACCTAGGAATTACTTGGGTTTTAGGTCATAAATAATACATGTAAATATTGGTGTATGCCAGAACAATGGTAAAAGAAATCTCATAGTTATTAGAAAAACTCCAGCCCTTTAACAGTAAAAAACACTGTTATAAGTTAGGTCCCCCAGTACCCCACCCCACTTCAATCAGGCTGCACTAGACTAGTACAATTGGAACCCTGTGCTAAACAAGTTCTTTGAACTGAAAAGTTTTTCATATCACATAGCTTTTAGTACAAAATGTTAGATAAAAAAACTTTTAAATTCCACAAGATTCTTATGGATATAGCAATTTGAAGAGGACCGTACATCTATGCGGACTAAGTATACAAAAGAAATTGTAATAGACATTTGTTTGTTTGATTGGTATTTAAAGCTGTACTTATAACGATTATATCCTCATTTGAGCAGAGGATGTGCCAGCTCAATGGATAAAGGAAAACTCCTTTGATGACCATTGGCAACTAAAAAAAGGTGAGACAGGATAGTTACCAAACTTAATGTGGTTGTGGCTTATAGTGGTAGCATGTGGGCTTACTAATACTGCTTCTATGCACCGTTCACTGGATCAAGTCAGATACGACTAGACACAATACAAGTCTTTCCTGCAAGATGGGGAGTCTATTATATATTAAAGTATAATTTTTTACAAAAGTTACATTTTTTAAAGCTACATTTCCTGAAAATAAACAGTTCGCAATGTTAAGTATAGACAGGCTGCCCTACCGTGCCATAAAGTGGCAATGTCATTTCGCAAAGGGACCTCACTCTGTTATAACGTCATAATTCAAAACCGCTGTATTGAGGCACCCAAACTAATGATTGGTGTTTAACATCATGCTCAAGGGTATTTCACTTATATGACGACGGATTATCCACTTCACACTGCCTTTTTTATGGTTGAAAACCTTGTGAAAACCACCCCTGTGATTGCTGGAGCCACAACATGTGACTCGCTCATATACCTGATGGTCCACTAAATTGACACTGTTTACTGTACTCTCAAGGACACCTGTCATGGGCTCTATTTCGGTTTATGTGACAATGTTCCGTTTTCTTACATAATAAATAAAGACTAACGTCATAATCATATCTTCATGTTTATTTCTTTCAATTGAGCACACTGCGTACATGGCAACTACATCTGGCCAATTTACTGTACAACATTTTGATAAAATATTACATGTTAACAACACACAAAGTATAAAATTTATAACAAGCTATTAACAAAGTGATTTTAAATGAGAGCAACAAAGAAATATGCATAAGAAGCTAGCATAAAACAATATAAGCTAATACAAATGCAAGGAAAGATAACTGTTCAACAAGGTAGGTTATGCTGAAGAGTAGCTCCCCTTGCAAATTGCATGACTACAACCAATAAATAACAAGGGCAATTTATACATTAAGTAACATGATGTTAGTCTTAAGTTGATTTAAGTGATATCTTTACATCAATTGTCTTTTGTAACGCATTTATTAAACCTTTGGCTGAAGTTTTAAACATTATCTTTTCTTTATTTAAAGAAATAAAACATTTATAACAACAAAGTAAATTTTTGTTTCAGCAATGCATTTAGAACTTGTCTTCCAGCAAGGCACAAAGAATCTTTGCAACAAGCATCTATTATTTTCTTTAAATAAAATAATTGACTTATTGGTAGTTTAGGTCTACAGTCTAACCTCTATGAAATAACAAATCAAATTGATGAGCGATTGTAAAACAAAAAAGTTTTTAAAAAAATCCATGTTACTGATGATTGAATATGTAAGATCATAAGTCCATTGGCAATTCCTGACGGACCAACAGTTATCTGTTTTTTATATTATAAATAATTAAGGATTAGGGCTGGAATGTAGATTTAGGCATCCAAAGTGTATGTGTCAACAGACTCAACACTACTTTTTATTAGGGTTTTTGTATTTAGTTTTGTGCTGTAGTTAAGTATGACCACAAGTCTTTTCACAATGTGAGGAGCAAATGTGCAGCCTCCTAGGATATTAGATTGATGACCTGATGGTGCTACAGTTTGGATGAGCGCAATTTCTTCCTACCATTAACATTTACCAGAAGTCTAAATTGGCACAGAAAAAATATTTTCTTTTTTTTATAAAATCTATACTTAATTAAAGCTAGGTTTGGTACATGTATTGGTCATGGAAGAGAGTTTGGATAGGGTTGTTATAAATATATACATTTTACAAGTACACATTATTTTGTGTAGTTTACAAATTTAACAGTTTTTGTAAATTACATGGCTGTCATTACTGTAGAGTTTACACAATGTGGGGAAAATCTCCTAATGATTGATATGCTATATTTTGTGTTTGTTATGTGAGATAATGGAGAGGTATGTTTAGGAGGTTGATAAAATTTATGTTTGATTGGTTTGTGTTTATAAAGTCATACTCAAGGGTATTTCACTTATATGACAAAGGATTGTCTCCTTCACACTGTACACAGCCTTATTACGGTGGAAAACTGGGAGAAAACCTAGTAAAAACCACCCCCACGATTGCCGGAGCTACAACTCGCTCAAATACCTGATGGTCATCAGGCGCACTCGATGCCTTGAACGGTAAATCGAAGCAGATTCAGTTTAGGAAGCGCACTCGCTACAACTGAGCCACAGCCCCAATAAAATTTATGAGTACTCCGCCAAAAGAAGTCTGATGTTTACACTCCTACTCGGAAATACATTATCTGGGGTCATGATTTTATGTTTGATTGGGGTTTAACGTGGTACTCAAGGGTATTTCACTTTTATGATGACAGATTGTTCATTTCATACACTGTTCCTCGCTTAGATAGGTTGCAAAACTAAGAGGAATCCTTGTAAAAACCACCCACCTTAATTACAGGAACCACATCTTATTACTCATTGATATACAACGTGACTGACCTGAACACATCAACAGACATCAGTCTACATTCAAATCAAAATAAAACAATATGGTGCACCTATATTCCATCAAACTTGCAAAGTACGCTGTATAATAATGTGTACACGGCAAACATGAAAGACCACAATTTAGACAAATACATATTTCTGAGATTTGGTTGATTCACACAAATGGTTGAAAAATTAGAAATTGCAATTTTTAAAAAGTTTTCCCTTGCATCTTGTACAATAACTTAACAGAAAGGTCTCTTATTTGTCTTTGATAACATTCCTGAATAGACCCTGAAATATAAATGTCTAATGAAATGAAATAGAAAATATTGGTCATGAATCAAAACACATCACCACAATTAAATGGCTTAGGTCTTTCCAGCTGCTCTGGATTTCCTTTCAGGAAGAAAACGATAACAAACTGTAACTGGTTTCTTCATTTACTACATGTAGTACTGATCCAACCAGACCCCTTAATATCCAAGGCCATGCTTTCCTTGAGGGGGTCATTCAAATCATGTTATAAATATACACTTTCCTTCACACCAATATCTCTTCAATCTCCTTCTGAAGCTACCCCCCAAAGTCATAAATTATAGTCTTGTTGGAACCTTCATGCAATGACACAAATGCCATTGCTCTTTCTGTTAATTACACAACGTACTATTCCTGGTCAATGACCAGTGTACTATCAGCTGGCCTTTTATTTTAGTCTTATCACCCATGACAACTTTTCAACTCCAGCACGTACTTGTTCATGTAGCATAGAGTTGAGGTAGCAATGACTTGCTGTCAGTGCACATGCTTTGAATTATTTTTACACACATGTTATAATCAGTGTCAGTTCCTATCTTCACCAGCATGGTCCTCAAACCCTTCACTCTCTGTCACTAAAGCTCGCTCAAGAATCACACGACCTTCTTTGTATTTTTGATTTTCTTCTGTAGCAAATTCATAAATCCAGCCCAACTTAGTGTCACAGTTTTTACAAGAGACGTCTCTGACCATATGCCTCCCCGTCAACATCACACGATCCTGTACTTCACTATAACTCAGGTTCACTACTCTATTAAAGAGAAACGCTCGGCCTGTCGCACCTGGAATCAAAGTGCAGAAGAATCTTTATCGTATGTGTTATTTTGAAAAAATTATAACGGAAAAAATAAAAACACACCAAACTCAGTGCTTGAGGTCAATTTCTTCGGTTGTTTGATTTCCGTTTAATGTTCTATTCAAGGGTTGATAACAGAATGTCCACTTCCTTATTCTGTCTTAATCTAAGAGAATAGATATAAAACTTAATAAAAATCACCTCAAGTGACTCTTTCATAGATGTATTCAGTGAAAACTGGATGGTTCAGGAAAGTATTTTGTTTGTAAGTCTTTCCTCTATGTATTTACCTTTATTGGTGTTTGAAGTCTTGGTTAAGGGTATTCCCTTTAATAATGATTTTGCAGTACATGCGATTTGAAAGAAGCAAAAAAAAAAAAATAACCTCATGGAAAACTGCCTCATTTAGACACCCTGTTGTAAGAAACTTTAACATGCATGCAGGAGACAGGGAAGCTGTAAGAATTGGACACCCAGGTACTTAAAAAGTGAAGAAAACTGACCATTATGGACACCATACTGTTGATTTCTGGCTATGCCCCAGTGGATCAGTGGAATTTATTGATGTGAAATACATTCCTTTTGTCATTCAGTGTTGCTAAACTTGACTTATTATAAAGGGATGGAACCAGGAAAAGCAGATTTATTGGTTTGACTGTTACATGAAGGTGCTCAATGCTATATAACTGGCTGTTTCATTCAAAGAGCAGCTGTCTGTTAACAAGCAGGACAAGTCCATAAAAGCCCAGATATCTGTATGTTGCTCAATAACCCCAACATCAGTGACCAGTTGTTGATCCAACCCTTTACCATGTTTACCCTGAACACCAAGGCATTTTTTGTTTGCTTGACTGCGGGTTCAAATTGAACCTCAGGTTATGTAATTCAAAGGAGAGCATACTAGTCCCATAGGAAGACCAAATAAGATTGAATTGTGTAATTCTTTGAAGTTTGAAGCCCATCGATTACGAGGTCAATTTTGATTTACCCACAATTCGTACATTGGCAATTCATTTTGCATCAATTAATGGGATGAGATGAGGGTGTGTTCTATGTTTGATTGCTCCACCCACAGATGAGTTAACGTTCAAACTCCCCATGTTAGGAAGTAGTCCTAAAACTAACCTATTACAGTAACTATAAAACATCTATGAAGAATTTATGCAAATTAGCAAGTTTGTTTTAAAAAAAAGGTAGATGTATAATATTTGATAATTATTACGGTCTATCGACACTTTAAATCAGACAGATAACTTTGAGTTAAAAAGGAATGATAATTTTTACTTAAATTCAAATTTGTATGAAAATCAGTGAATCTCCATTTACTAAACTCAGTTGAGTCAGTGGAACACCTGTGTTAGTCAGAGTTATTGGGTTACCTGTGAATCTTGTGGAGATTAACTCTGCTCTGTTTGTGAGGGATGTGTCACAGCTGGCACAGGAAAACAACCTAGCACCCCCTAAGTGGCTGAGAAATATTCTACCCATGATCTCTGACCTATGACCTCAAAATCCTGTGGGCATAAAATAAACATTTTATTTAACAAATAACACAAAATGACTTACCAATAACCACCATGATTTCAAGTCACAACAGAATACTGAGTTGTACAAATGTGATGCTTAGCAGAAGTTGCTGAACATTGGACATATGAATGGAAAAATAGCATGATTGACAGTTTTCTAATATTCATCTTACAAGCTGAATAATGTTTATTATTATTATTCCTCACTCCCTGTTATTAGCTTTAAAGATATGGGAAGTGTTTACTGTTATGTGAATTTAGCGAATGTCTCTAACCTCAGCTGTTCATAGCTTGGTGCTTGGTGATTCCACAGTGGTATGATGATAATTTTTAAAAAGATGACTTACAATAGAGCTCAGGTATATCTCATACGGTTCCATTTAAATTTGTTTATAAGTCAGCTTTTGTTCCACTTTGGTGGTTGACATCAGATAGATGTATAGGGGCACAGATCCATATGAGAGATTCAGCAAATATTTCAGGTTCTATATATTTCCCAATTGATAGAAAAGTGATTATACTGAACTATTATTTTCAAGGTCTACCACGGTTTATTTCATTATTCATCGAACAAACATGTTGTTCCCCTAGCTTCACAGACTGATTCGGAGCATTTGTCTTGTGTGTACAGTGTTGCAATCGTATAATGCAATTATAAAGTTACCCTTCATCCATTGTATGGTTTCAAATGACAAGTTAGCATGGTATTTATCTGGAAACAATATGATGGATTTTTGGCAATCAAAGATAACCCTTAATTATGACATACTTGTTTATGATAACAAGATTATATAACATATGATATCGGATTTGCTGTTTACAAGTAGCGATGTTCTTTAGGTTATTTCATTTATCATGGCATGCCAACCCATTGGGTGAGAGAAACCTTCCTCAACACAACTGGCAACAAAGACATGGCAATCACAAGACACCAAATTATTTTGCCAGCCCTTAGCTCAAGTGGACCAAGGTATCAAAATGATTTATTGCGATAGCCTTCATTATAAGTGACAGGTCTGCAGACTCTTATGATAATTCTCAGACTAGGGCTTACGCAGACACCTGTCCACCCATCAAGTGAAAAATCCCCTCATTTGGGTACCCTGAATTATAGAACATGCAAAATGCTGGAAATAGAAAAACTGTCAAACTTGGGCACTCAGTTATTTGAAAAAGTGAAGTAAAATGACCATTTTGGACCTACATACTTCTGATTACTGGCTAAGCCCCTGGGGCCCTGGGACTCTCGGATCAAGCTGGGATTACAATATACATAATATATGTGTGTATGTCTATATTGTAATCTCAAGATCAAGCAATGCTCTGATAAAAAGGTCTATTCACCTTAAACAAATGTCAGACAGAAGTTATTAAATAACTGGATAAATACATCTGTTAGGCCTATTGCTACAATGCTGTAAATGGATGAAGACAAACGAAAAGAAACAGTTAGTAGGCCTACATTGAAGTAGCTGCACGGATATATGTGGATATAATAAATATTCAACGGATCAAAATGCAAGCGCAACTCCGGTTGACGGTTGAACAGTCAGTACAGCCTTCAGCCTATTTACAGTTACAACATAACAGCGGCCATATTGCTTTAGAGCCACAAATATTTTCGTCTGCAGCTTCCACAAATATGCGATTTACGACAACAAATCTCACCAAATGTCGTCAGATGAGTTCCTTCCAAGACAACTTGCAACGAAACCTAGGTCTTATTTGCTCTGATTCATGTCCTTGAACAGTAAATGTTGCGTCTGTTCACGTTAGGATATGTTCTGTCCCATTCAGCTGAATCAAAACATTGAGTGACGTAAACAGCCACGTGTTAATGTCGAATGTCAAAGGTCATGTCAAGTGCGCATGTGTTACTCATCGTTGATGTCATTTTCCGCCATCTTGCCGGTTTTGTGGAGCCGGTGTCCTGCTCTTATGGTATAGAATCTGTTGTAAGTAACGAGTTTTCTGGTCATTTGTAAAGATGAAGAAGTGGTTAGCGGGAGATGATCGGCGAAAGAAGGAGCCGGAGGTGTATGATAGCGTGGTGGACGGTCTAAAACGGTTATACAGACACAAACTACACCCGCTCGAGGAGTTCTACAAATTTCACGATTTCCATTCCCCGCCCCTTGACGATCCTGATTTTGACGCAAAACCCATGATTCTTTTGATAGGACAATATTCCACCGGGAAAACCACATTTATTAGATATTTGCTTGAACAAGACTTCCCTGGTATTCGTATTGGTCCAGAACCGACAACTGATCGTTTTATTGCTGTTATGCGCGGCGACCAAGAAGGCGTTATTCCTGGAAATGCCTTGGTGGTCGACACCAAAAAACAGTTCCGACCTTTGACAAAGTTTGGCAACGCCTTCCTAAACCGATTTCAGTGTTCACAACTTAACAATCCTGTGATAAATAGTTTGTCCATAATTGACACCCCTGGTATTCTTTCAGGAGAAAAGCAGAGAGTAGATAGAGGTTACGACTTTGCTGGAGTCTTGGAATGGTTTGCCGAAAGAGTTGACCGTATTATTTTATTATTTGATGCACACAAACTTGACATTTCAGATGAGTTCCGAAGGGCCATTGAAGCTATTAAAGGTTATGATGATAAGATACGGATTGTTCTGAATAAAGCTGATATGGTAGATCATCAACAGTTAATGAGAGTTTATGGTGCTCTTATGTGGTCTCTTGGAAAAGTCCTCAATACTCCAGAAGTAGCTAGAGTATATATTGGATCTTTTTGGGATCAGCCGTTACAGTATGATATGAATAGGAGACTTTTTGAACTTGAAGAACAAGATTTGTTCAAAGACATCCAAGCTCTACCCAAAAATGCAGCTCTAAGAAAACTTAATGATTTAATCAAGAGGGCCCGACTAGCCAAGGTAATGTTAGCATTTAAACAAGCCTCATTCTCACAATGACCTGGGGGTCATGTTATAAGTTATACAGTGTTACCAGTATGCACCTAGTCCTGATATAACTGAGAATTCATATACATATACAGCCTAACGGCTTAAACATGATGATTTTCTTATGATGTTTTGCGTACTCATGAGTCTATTTGCAGAGCCTGTGTCCTTGAAATCACATATATTTTCAAAATACAACCACCACAGTAATCCAGAACTTTTACTCTTTCGTTTGCA
>JARFOD010000004.1:129382-151420 GCA_031763545.1 Mopalia muscosa | reverse complement strand
TGGGCATTCCAAGTTCACCACTCAATGTACTGCACACTACAAGTTTGTCCCTCAGTGTACTGGGCATTCCAAGTTCACCACTCAATGTACTGCACACTACAAGTTTGTCCCTCAGTGTACTGGGCATTCCAAGTTCACCACTCAATGTACTGCACACTACAAGTTTGTCCCTCAGTGTACTGGGCATTCCAAGTTCAATACTCAATGTACTGTGCATTACAAGTTTACCCTTCAATGAACTGTACATTAAAACTTTACCCCTAAATGAACTGTGCATTATAGGTTCACTCCTCAACTGTGCATTACAAGTTGACCCTGCAATGAACTGTGTATTACACATTTACCCCTCTATGTACTGGGAATAACAGCTTTACCCCTCAATGCATTGTGTATTCGAGTTTGAACCCCAATGTACCGTGTATTACAGGTTTTCATCTCAATGAACAATGCAGTACAAATTTTCCCCTCATTGTACTGGGTATCAAAATTTTATCCCCAATGAACTGTGCAGAACAGGTTTATTCCTCAATGCAGTATGAATTTTACATTTACCCCTCAATTTGCTATGCATTACAAGTTTACCCCTCATTGTACTGGGTATCAAAATTTTATCCCTCAATGAACTGTACATTACAGGTTTACCCCTCAATGAACTGTGTATTACAAGTTTACCCCTCAATGTAATGGGTATTCTCTGTTAATGTGCTGTATATTTAACGTTTACCCGTCAAGGCCAATAGTATGTTTTAAGCCAAGATCAAGAGTAGTTAACTCATTTGATTACGGTGTTTCCCTACAGTAGTTGACACTAGCATGACCATAAATGTGAAATCTTTGCTTTGTTGGGAAATTTCTCTTGTAAGTGAAGGTGTAAGTAAAGACAGCACGCATTGCTACACTCCAAACAAACTGCCCTTACCCAAAGGGCTTATACGGAATATTAATGCTGACATTAACTAGGTTTCCACTCGCTTTTCGATCAAGCAGCAAAACAACCGTCGTATAAAAGAAATATCCCTGAGAACGTGGTTGAACTTCAACCAAACACAGATTTTAGGTAACAATTATAGATTTTAAAAGCTTAAGTGTTAAATCTTTCGAAACAATAAAAGATGATAAAACGTATCCTTACCTTTTTATCTTATCAGTGTAAGGCAAACAAATGCATGTCCTCCATAAATTCAATTTAATTGTAGAAATAACTAAATGATGAAGAGGGCTTGGATATATTTTTCATGACATCACAAAACCAAAAATATAAAGAAAATATAGCTCATTGAGTTAAAGTAATTTTGCCCAGTGTTTTGTCGGTCTATTTTGCCAACAATCTGTACAGTCGGTATACGTCGTATCAAAATTAGAGAATTTAGTTGAGGGAGATAATGTATGGACTTTCTTCATCTGTTGTCAAAGGACGGTAATGTTTTTATCACACACTTGTAAACATAGCCGCATCACCGTCAACTTCCTTGCAAGTTTTTGTTAGTCTCGAGCTTACCAAATAAGACAACAGGTTTTAAACTTATTTATCTCGCGGCATCCCCTACTTAAGTCCATGTTTTCCGGTGTGCACACTACACCTAGCTTAGTTCACAATCCGTTCCTTAATGTTACATTTAATTATATTTCATATCCATGTGTAAGGTCTGAGCACGAAAGCAAAAAATGTTACATCACAAAATGAGTGTTCAAATGACAAAGAAATCACAGTGCGGTGTTTGGATTAATAGTAAAATTCTTTGTTTGACACACATAGCTTTATTTTAAATAACTTCCTTAGAATATTAGGTTTTAGGAATGCAAATTAATTTTAATGGCGATTGGAATTATATTACATTTTCCTTGTGTTTATGCACATACATGATAAGTTGTATAGTCATTGTGTTATTTGCACTCCATTGAATTGAATAAAGCCCTCTGGTTATATAAACAGTTAGTTTGAAGAATAGCAATACTGTCTTTACTTAGCATTGGAGGAAAAATAACTTTCCTGCTTTTGGTAACGCTCCAAATCTTGGGTTGTGCTAGTGTCAATTATTTTTGGAATACCCCGCCGTCATATAAGTTAAATACCCTTAAGCACGACGTAAAACACCAATCAATCCACCAATAAATCAAGCAATCAATAGAATAGAGCCGCCACTCAAGCAAACAAGGACAACAAATATCTGGGACAAATTTAACAGCATATCGGCTTGGTCCTCTGACATTTTTCGAATGGATTTATTCCTTTTTTCTTCTTTTTTTTTTTTTTCTTTTATCGGTTATCCAAACGTGTTTTTTAAAGGAATTTTAAAAAGACAAATTGAAAGAAGACAATGCAGAGTGGGGACAAAGAATTGGCATTGTACTTATTTTGTATAAAATATATACATGTCACCGTTTACATCATGCTAAATTAGGAGTCACTATTCGATTTATCATGAACATTAATTAGAGGAAGACAACATATAAATCATCGCAGGCAGTCTTTGTAGTTGTTACCGTAGATTGACTAGGGTTTATTCACTTGTGTACATCCAGAGAAACATCATCCAATACATCGATCCCTTCTACTTGTCGTTTCAATTCCACAAGAAAAAGCTATGACATTGTTATCTCCCTTTGTCCTTCACTCGTTGAAATTCGGTGTGTCAAACCGTGTCCCGAACGGAGCCACGGTCACAGAGTACCATACGGGATCTCCTGATCTCTCTTTTGTATACCACAAACATTAACCATCAACAAGACACATTCGTATGATGGACAAATAATCTAACTTTCGTTTTTGTCAGTTTTTAAATTTAACGAGAATTAATTTAGGATTCCGTTTTCGATCATTATTAATCTAATTTGCTCGTTAACGTTGCAATGTAGGACTAAACTATATTAATTTTGGTACATGTGTGTTTCGGAATTGTGCTTAGTGGGAAAAAAAAAGAATCGGTAAATCTGCTTTTTACTGATGGATTTGCATAACGTGGCCAATAAATTCATTATTAAAATAAAAGTGACGAAAGTGTGATATGCAATGAGCATATATGTGTTTGTCCTTTATAACATCTCTCCTTTCTCAGTGTTTTCTAAACAACAAAAACTTAGGCCTTCCTAGTTTTTTTCGATGATAATAATACTACAGTTTCGAGAAATATTGACACTGTATAAATATGGGATATTTAACATTAGTAGCCTGGCTCACTGTATTGATATTATTTAGTAGAAACGTGATATCGGTTATGTTTTCAATTTTTATCATAGCTACTTAGAACCATAACGTGTTTATTCCTACCGTGCCGAGAACTATGTTAAATATCACTCGGGCCATCTAACATTAACCCCGAGTCTACCATCATCATTTCGAGGTCAGGTGCTTTGGTCCGCACTGTGCCAGATTGTGGTAACTATGGTTAATGTTTAGGAATATTCAAGGAGAAATGTGCATCTTAAACTGTTTCTATCATCTTTTATAAAGCAATTCATTTATTCTATTTTCCTACATTATCGCAAATACATATATTGTGGCCATTAAAATAATTCAAATTGGAGAGGAACCAAACAGAATAACAGAACACAGAGTTTCAAAATAGGTTAACAGTTAAATTGTTTTGCATTGTTCTTCCTGAAAATAATTGGAGTCGATCCCATTATAGATTTGAAACCACTCCAGGCAATTTATATTTTTTCTAATTTGTTACGAGAGGTTTAATGAACCAATTGAATGCAGTATTACGTACTGTTTGCTATGGAGTTACAGAGTGCCCCTCGGCCGGAAAGTCTAAGGGCTGGAAGTTCCATGCAAGCTGGTAAGGTACACGTTTATTGAACCAGAACAAATCTTGTCATCGGTTTGGAATAGCTTGTGTCGTCTGTGCTAATCTATACACGTCACATTACCCATTGTCAATTGAAATATAACCTCAACTCCAGCACTGATGTTAAAAACGATATTCAAGGTGTGACGCTGCCATCTAACAAAAAACATATCACAATTCAGAGCCGGAAGGAAGACTGGCTTTGTTATCAAGGACTTTATAGTTCGCTGCAAACGGTTTGGTGTAAAAATGCTTGGTTTTATCTTTTCAGCTAATTGGCTGGGGGCAGTATATGTTCCATAAGCAGTTACTTGTGTTACCAGCTTGTCAGTGTATGCACAGTTTTGATGGCTTATGTGAAAACTGAGATTTGCCTATGTAATTTTCACAGCAGGATTTGGCGTTCCGGCGTCTTGGCATGTGTCAATAACTGACTGGTTAAGGCTACAGCTGTTTGTTAATATCGTATGTAGTGATTAGCAGAGAGGGTACGTCTACATTCCACCCTTCAAATTTTACCAACCTACTTAAGATGGCGTATCTGCCTATATACAGCGCTATACTTTTATGTTAGCTAGCGTGATGGCCTTGTTGTGAGAGTTTTTTTTTTCAATGAATCAAAAAGTGAACGTTTAAGTTCGACAATAGACATATACCGGTAAGAAAACTGATATATTCTTGTAATTCTATATCGAATTTAACTTGCACGCCAAACGTTGCAGTAATAAAATTAAACAGTGAATCCTTTAGTTAAGAGGTAATCTAATCCGTTAACCAATCAATAATAAAACAAACCTATAAATCACTTATTCAAAACGTGAATAATGAAACCAATCAAAGAGTAAGACAGAGGAGCGTTCAATCACTAAAACAAAACTTACAACTTTGCTGGGAAAGTTTTGTACAAGACATAAGATGTTTAGGCTTAGTGTCATGTCTTCGGGTCCAAGTGTAGCGTATATATGCCACTAATAGGTAACAGGTTTAATGTGTGGTTCGGCTTAGTTTGGCTACTACTACTGCGGGGATCGCTGCCACACCACAGAGAGGGATGCACCGAATTGAGAGATGCTACAGTGAAGGGCTGCAGCACAACAGGCAGCCATGCAACACGTCAGGAATCATATGAGACGATATCCACGGAAGTGAGACAACAAGGATGGCAGTGAGACAACCAAAACGGAAGTAAGACATCAAGGACGGAAGTGAGACAACCAGGGCGGAAGTGAGACACAAGGACGGAAGTGAGACAAGGACGGAAGTGAGACAACCAGGGCGGAAGTGAGACAACAAGGACGGAAGTGAGACAACAAGGACGGAAGTGAGACAACAAGGGCGGAAATGAGACAACCAGGGCGAAAGTGAGACAACAAGGACGGAAGTGAGACAACCAGGGCGGAAGTGAGACAACCAGGACCGAAGCGATACGGCAAAGTGACTCCAACGAAATAAATATAGCATATCATATACATGTACTTTCATTTCCTCATTCTGATATTGAACTTCTCTCGAATTCCAGGTTCGGCAACTCATTCTGAAGCCCTCGAATGTATTGTGCATATCATTCCCGATGCCATACGTGCGCCACCATTTTGTCAGGCTCTTTGTCTTCTTCATAACAATTGATAAACATGGCCCGAAGAGAATAACGGTGGAGTAATCTCACACTCCGATAGTGTGTGTTAGAAAGCAATCGCATTCTTGTGTGCTCTGTGAACAGGCCACCCAATGCACATGCGTGGTAAAGCTTACAACCAGGGCAATTAAGGAATTAAATCGCTCTTTATAAGACATTATGAATTATTATATCCTTGTGCAAAAATAAACCTAAATTAATACATTTTTAATTAAATATATAGATTTTAGGTTGGATTTTACTTTTGAAAAATTTCAAAAAGGACTTATTAGAAAACAAGCTATAAACGATATCAGCGTCATAATGCAACCTTTCTTATTTGAAACATTCAGCCTGATTTAAAACCAGACCCTCGTGTTGGCTCGCAAGTTTACACGAGAAAGGTCTAGTCCACAAGAGTATGGCACTTAAGAAATAACATTCTTCTTCACAGTAACAAAAACAATACATACTTTTATATTTGACACGAAATATTCAGTTGACATTAAAGATCCAAGATTTTTTAAAAAACTTAGATTTATATTTGTTTCAAGACTGTTCTACGGTCGAATAATTTCCTTTTGATAAAAGATTTTTGTTCAATCCAAACATTTTTTCAATCCAAGATTTTAAAACGAAGATTCTTTTTCGAGAACAAGATTCGCGTGACCTATCCAAGATTCACATGGCCACATAAACAGATGATGTCTATTGTTGCCCGCCTGATGTAAGAAACAACAATCAGGGTATGGTCTATGTAGGCCTATACCTATATAAAGACCCAGTGTTTTTATCACGGTTCAGAGTTTTGGCGCACATCATTCAATAGAATGGAGCCGCCACCCAAATAAATAAACAATAAATAAATAATAAACATCACGGTTCAGATTACTGTTGGAGTCACTTCTTATAGGATGAGACACGGCGTCATGTTCAATGGAGTCACCAGTTTATGTGGTCACGTGAATATTTTATGTTTTTTTGTTTGATTGGGATTTAACTCGTACTCAAAGGTAATGCACTTATATGACTACGGACTGTCCACTTCACATTGCTCGATCCTATAGCTGCGAGAGGAAACATCATTAAAATCACCCCGCGATTGTCTGAGTCACATCTTGTGACTCACTCATATACCTGATGGTCCAGAGACGGACGCGATCCTGTGAACAGAATATTTGAGTAGGATCAGTAAGCGCATATCATGCTACCACCAAGCCAAGGCCGCTGGCCCGGAATCTTTTATGGGTCACGTACATCATGGATGGATAAATCTATATTCTTGTTTACAATGTTTTGAAACATGTTTTGAATCAAATGTCTCTGTTACAATGAACAAAAAGTGTACCAATTAGAGTATAATTAGTAAGCCTTGAATTTGTCCACTTTGTTGTGCCGTACGCGAGACTATGTTAACTATGTTTCATGTACAGTTTTGTACCTTTTGTAATTAAGTTTGAGTCTTCTATTACTGTGTGAAATTAACAAGGATTGGTAACATGTATGTATAATGTGCATACAGCTATTCATTCAAGATATACACGTCGTTCATTAAACAAAAAACTGGATAATGTCCTTAAACAAAGATATATCAGATAAACGTATATGTACCAGTAACCAGTACACTATTGCCACCTGTTCTACGATTGTTTGATTTCGTTTGATTAGGGTTTGGCGTCACATGGAAAAGTATTTAACTTATAGTGCCTATCACGGATTGCCCAGGTCTTGCATGGTCTGCCTTACTTAAGCTCGGTGGAAAACAAGTGTTGTATGCTTGGAGTTTAACGCCGTACTTCATGTTATTTCACTCACATGACTACGTGCCAGCAAAGGAAAGTAAATGAAACCACAGACAACAAACCAATGCCTGACAAAACAAAACCAGGCCCTAAAACAAAGACATTAAAAGGGATTTGCTTAAGGATGCTCTAAAAACACTAGGATAACAGGAAGCTCCCTCGGTTGAAAACTGTGACAACCTTAATACCATCCCACGATGGGACTCTCTCATATTCGTGTGGTCGACCGCACGGATCACTCGAACATTTGAGCGGTAACACAGAGGAGAATAATTTAAGTCGGAGTCGCTAGCCACTAAAACACGGCATCGTGCCCTTATTCTGTGAGCAGGTGTGAATGTTATTATAGAACATATGACATGACAATGACCTGGGAATGTGAATAGGTAATTTAATATGATCATATGTACATATATACACATACATACAGCAAACTACAACACTGTAGGATGTAAATTGATTTATATACAATTGGTTGTACCAAATAAAATTATTAGGATAATTTATGTAACAATAACTGGTTATTTAATTAATATATAGACAAGCACTCGGCGGCATCATACATTACCATATGAGAAACAAACTTGGCCAAACTTCCCATGGGGTGCTGCAGATTTCCCTCCACTCTTGGTGGTTTAATGTCCATTACAAAGCAACCTTTACCTTTATAAATTATAAATATCGTTTAACATTACCTCCACCACTATAACACATAGGGGAAATTGAGTTTATATTCAAACAAAAATCAGTCTCTCTCAGCATTTTCATTTTTGTCAGGGATCATATGTTTTCTTTGCGGCTGTTCAAATCGACTAGCATACTTTTGTAAAATGTCTTTTGCCGAACAACTTGACGCGTCAGTCTCTACCACGTGTATGGCTTTTAATATCTGTTCGCTGTGTTGATGTGCTTTAGCTCGAAGAGCAGCGATGCTTTCTGATCTCATCTCTTCGCTATCCCGTGTTGGGGATTCATCTTGTCGTGTGGGACCAATAACGTCACATTCTTCGTCAGAATCTTTCAGCTTTTCTGCAGCTTCAATAGACTTCTTATGCATACCTTTAAAAACAGATTTAACAGAAAAGCTGTTTTAAAAAACATTCGTACACATGAAAAGTATATACATATTATAAAGATATACATGACGTATGCAATTTGATAACTTTCTGTACGCTGATATTCGTGTGTGTTAGTACATATAAATATGCATTGTACCCTGCTAGACAGTTGGCTGCGTTCATATCACGTTTCTTTACATCAAAAACATGATTATGTGTCCTTGTGTAATAATTCTGGCTTTTTACCTTCAAATTGTTCAAAACTTTGCTAATATTTTCTCGCACACCCTGAAATCAGTTCATCATATGTGATATCTGAAATCTACCGAATGAGAAATCGATCTTCAGAAATTGTCAAGTTTCCCCACGTCACTCTTCAATTTAGTTGTAACTTGGTACATTCCTCAATTTATTGTTTTACTGGGTACTGTTCTATATCCATCCTTGCAATATGTAATCGATCCTAATCAATTGTTGTGAAGCAATTTAATGACAAGCTATGCGTATTACTCATCTGATTATAAGAAACTTCAAAAGCAGTTTTGCACATGCGCAGTGACAAATAGGGACAGAAGCTTACCTTGTGGCGATGTGAAAGATGGCTGCCTGGAGAAAGCGTCTACCGATAAAAGATAGGATAAACTTAGACTCTTTGGAAAGTTTATAGTCATTACAATATAATTTCATTGGTAGGCACTAACTCCATTTTCCATCAAACTAAATAAGCCAACAAGATGAGTTTCTGTCTGATAACAAACTGTTCATTAATTGGTTTGTCTTGATTCGATTGAAAAATGATTTATACAAAACTAAATAGAATTAATGAGATTATCAACAGAGTTTTTTCTATATATTAGTGAATGCTAATTCGCATAGATTCGCTAAGATTGCTTTGCGTATATTGAATAGTATTTGAAGTAATTGTCGCATAACTGTTTTCTAATAAAGGCAATGGCTGTGGAATAAGGCCAGAATTGCATGAGTCGACAGCCAATCAAAGAGCTTTCTAGAAACATATTTAAGACGTTACTGGTGATATATAAGTTAACCCATGCAATTTAAACATCTATTTAGTTTTTCTAGATCTTGTGAATGCGCTAAATCAATGTTTATTTTTAAAACTCACTTAGTAGCCATGGAGCACAGGAGTCCATGACCCCGTCTTTGGCACTCTTTATGATAGTATCGGGAAGAGGCAAGGAGTGTCTGACCATCGCTCCATAGAGTCCATACTCAGCCATGATGCTGCTACGTCCCCAAGTCTTCTCCGTTTTTCGCCATTTCGCCCGCCTATTCTGAAACCATACCTACGAACAAAAAATTAATAACATAAAATAAATGAACTCATTTTGCCGAGTAAGCTGATATATTTTACGGCATCATTGAAACAAGTATAAAATCATATGGGAGAGAGCCTAGCAAAATGGTTTCTAAATTCGGTATTGTTTCAGAATGAAAAATCCCACCCTTATAACCACAGTTTATCAACTGGGAGCCAGTAATACATTAACACGTAACCCTTTCTAACTACAACAATGGCCCAATCATTTATGATTAAGGGTACCATCAAATGTAGCTTGTAAATACTCAGCCACACGTTGTTGTCTATTCAGTGACTGAAATCCAACGGGCTTTGATCGTGTTACCGGATGCTTTGTGCAGGTTTAACTAGCTGCTGTTTTATTAGAATAGTTTGTTTGATGTGGCTCAACATAGACGTTTCTGATTGGATAGTCAGTGGGAAGCCATAGACACAGAGATCCCGAATAAACAGCCGGTAATAAAGGTGTCCCAGTGGAGCGCACCCGATTTTAACATGAAATCATCTTATACCAATATCACGAATTGACAGGTAATTTAGACGGTTGTGTGCCTGGCCTGTAAGTCAACTTCATCCAAAAACCCGCAGTGATTTGCTAAGGGCCACCCAGTTTACTTTGGTTACTCTGCGCACGGCATTATTTCAGACCGACTAGCCATTATTAAACTCTACGTTGTCATTATTGGCGACTCTGTGAACACAGGGGCGATGTAAATACACAAATAAATGATAAAAATGCAAAATGAATGTTCTCTAATATGCCGGCGTCATGCGACACTTGCCACCAAGCGTTGCCACTGGGGACCAAGGGGATTTAACCCGGGGAACTCTCATTGATTCGGCCAGAATACTCAATGGCAATATAATAATAGCACATCAACCAGATGCCGGGGTTTCAGGCTTTTATAGTCGCGTTAATATCCACTTTACCCACCCTTCAATAAAAATTTCTCTCTTCTAATAAAAGCTATGAAAATCATACACTCTCAGACAGCAGGGGATATTAGATGCAACATAATCAGAAAATTCCATATTATTTCTGTAAAATTCAACCTGGTTTGGCTTAACCTACCAAACATACACAATTTACTGCACCGCTACTCCGTCAATCATACTTTTTATTCAGCTCATACATATTTTAATATGTGAACATTTCATTATAATTTAATAAAGGGCTAAACACATGTTGAGTAATTGGTAATAACAACATGGTATTATAAAAAAGCGGCCCCCAAATTCGCCACTCATGACATCTTTAATAAAAAGGTAATTTGCTAATTTGTTTGCAAAGGAAGTTCATGGACAAGTTACTTCCGGTAGGAGTTGACATTGGTTTTCCGGATGAATCGTGCAGTAAATGTAATTCTTGCATCTGACTGGCTAATAAATTGGTTATTGTTACAGACGTTTTCGTGGCTTAGAAGCTGAAGTGTGTGTTGGTGAGACTGAAGTTAGCGTGCCGCAGGGATATTAACAGGGAACTAGTGAGAAACACGCCTGGCTACCCATCCGTCATTTCCAAGCATGCTCAAACTCCTTCTGAAATCCCTCATTAATTAATCAATTAAAGAACATGTTCTTATTAGATCCGTACACGCTGTCTGTGTTCGGCCATAACGCCCCAGTAGGTAATTACAACGGGACACGGGAAGACAATCCGCGATCGCCATCTAGGTTCTTAAAGAGACAATACTGAGGGTACATCATGATTTACAAAGGCCCGTCTCTAATTATATGGTAATTACATCGTTTGTATCAAATAAAATACCTATTATGGCATCTTACCCAAGGAAACTTTAATATCATTAAATAAAAGGCAAACTAACTGAAGACCGAATAAAAGAGAATGGCTACTATTTAATTGGCAGCCCCGGTATAGCCCGTGGACCCAGGAAGAATCTTTCCAACTGGCATACGTCCGGCCCAAACCCTTATATTCTACTCCCATCAGCATTAATAGCAATAATATATCCGGTTTTCAAATCGCCCACCACCTTTCCTGGAAACGTAGTTATTTAGCGAGGAGAACCGTTGGTTTCCTTGTCAGCGTGGTTATCAATCAGCGTACTACCATATAGGATAGTTCTAGTTCTAATAGACTTCCCATTAACCCCAGCCTCATATCATTTCTTTACACTCATACCTCAATATCGATGTCCGCTGAAAGATGCATATTTTATTCAATGATTTAATACTATAAAATACAAAAAGAATTTCAAAATCGTGCGCTTTTTTTTTTTAGAAAACAGATTAGATAGACTTAACACATTTATTTTTAACATTAGTTCAAATGAAAACTTAGTTCCTCTGATAGTGGCCAGAACAAATATTTAAATTTAGAAAGAGTTTATAAAAACGTTTGTAATATTTAGTTTGTATAACATACAAGTAATCAATATGTTTGTGACATGAGTAGCAGGTGCGTGGCCTGCAGCTTATCAACTGTTATACAGGCGCGATTAACCCAATCACTTAACAGCTTTTCTAATGTATTTAATAACATAGCTGTAGGCTGATGTATAACATACATCCTACCCCGAACAGTACGCATTGTGATCATCAACTGATCACCTCACGCTGTGTTTCTAGTAATCAGTAATAAAAGATTTTTGTCCATGACAATAACTCACAACTGGAAGCCACATATTTCTAGATCCTTAGCTATATAAAAATATTATTCAATTACCTGTTTAAGTTTTTTAAAATGTAGGCTAAGTGTTGTCGCCCTGTGTATGTTTCTAGCTTTGTTATTGTTTTGTGTCGTACTGATAGGTTGGGTTTTTTGAAGGGGTTTTTAAGGGATTGTTGTTGTTGGGTTTTTTGTGGGGTTTTTTTTTTATTTGTTTTCATCTTTTTTTTTCTATTTATTTATTTGTTACCAAACTGTCCTTCTGTTTAGACGGGTGTAGGGGTTTGGGTCCTTGTCACAGAATGCTGGAGAAGGGCACTAATTGTAAGATATATATTGTTGATGTTAACGATTCCGATAAGCGTGTAAAGGTTATTAAGGATTTGTTGTAAACATGTAAAATGAAATATGTCTATTGGGATATGATTTGAAATGGAGGTTGATTTTGACGAGTGTTCCCGTTAGGTTGGGCTTGAGTGGATAGCTGTATTATCACGGCACAATGACTCCTGGCTTATAGAATTGGATTGTGAGAGAGGACGGGGATAATCAGCCTCTAGGAAACACGATTAGAGTCTAATTGAAAAATTACCCTAATGCTAAAGACGACATTTGGACAACAAATCTATTAATCGAAATCACATTTTGTTGAGAGAAGTCACAGTGGGCCTTGGTTAATCGATCAGACCAGCGGCAATGGTAAATATGGTGGTGGCATCGTGGGTCGCGGGAGTCGGGACAACTCGGCGGCTCATCACATACAACCCATCCCTCGGGATCGATACGAGAATTAATAACGGGTAATTGCCAAAGTGATGTATTCTTATAGTGTAGTTTGACCAGAAATTAATTTCCAAGTGTGTACAAACATTTTAAGCCGTATCTCTCATCCATTATTAATTCTTTGATCGCTCTCCGCTATCATCGAGGTTTCCCAAGCCTGAATAGCTCGATCACTTCACCAACCCGCCACACAACAGCATGAAGCGCGGGGCTACAGCGACACCACGACACTTTCCGTATGGTTTCCGCGGTATGGAGCATAACTAGCCAATGAATAAACACCATTGTTCTTTGTGTTGTTCATTGGAATGTTATCAAAGTACAAGCAATTAAAGTATCCGCTAAAACACACATAGATGAGACAATGAACCTTATTCAGTCATCGACGCTTTCCATTGCAGTTTCATTCAGGGACGCGTGCGTCGAATTATATAAGTAAATAGATGCAAGCCGATAAAAACTATATCACTTAGTAGCCATTAGTGGTGTATTATGATTGGCCGTTAGCGAGGAAATAGAGAGAGGTAATTGAGATATTAAAAATAAACAGGTGCGACATAACCTAACCGAGTAAAAACTAATACCAGAAAAAAATAGACCGATTCCATGACTAGGGAGCATTACAATGTAACATTTCCTTTCCGTTTATAATGAAGATCCGGTGTCAAATTGGCCAACATTGCTACCGTTTCACTGAAAACCAAGTAATTTAGGTTTTTAAAGATATATGAATAATTTAGAGAGGCTTTTGGAGATAGACAATAGCTTATAGAGGGCTCGTGTATAGAAAAACATCAGCTAATATCATTAACCCTTTAATTACCAATTACTTGCTTCCCATATCCATTACATCAGCCCGGGAACTCGGATCTGGTTGCCTGTGTATAATGTCCCTTTAACTCACTAACATCGGTTTAATTGTCATAGAGTCGAGCTACCGTTATATGTAATTAATGATTAACTATTGGTTTCAACATATACGGGGGAATCCTGTCCAATTAAAATCGATTAGACGTAAAGAAGCAGGTATAACGAGCCAATTTCCTTAAGGCTCGTCGGCTTTCCATTGTGCCGCAAGCCACGCGTCTTTCTTTTTAAATGAAGTGAGCCTGCGGGTGTCGTGAAAAGGAGACAACTAAAAGAAACAGCCCAGAGCAAATTTCCTTGTTCTCCTATTAAAAAATAGCCCTGACTAGCCGGCAATCGGATGGATTATGTTACATGTATCTTGTTTCTTTTCCTGGTCATTTTGTGCTCATGAAAATAGATAGTCCGTTAGGGGAGTAAGGGTACGCTGACAAGCCTATCATTAGAGGTGATGGTGGCATGAAGACCCCGGGCTTGACAGACTACTGATCAGAAGCTCCCTGCCACTTAAAAGATCCGATAATTCACCTGATGACAGGGGTTCAATCTGACGTGTTCTTGAGAAAAAACGGGTATTTTAAATATGCCATCAAAGCTAACCGGAGAACTTTGACCTTGGGCGCAGATCTGAGAAACGCGTACATTATTATACCACCATTCGCACCTGACCCATCTGATGGCATGTCCGAAAAGAAAACCGCCCAAAATGGCAGGTGCCAAACATATAATTAACGAATCAGACAATCAAATTCTGGGTAAATTATTTTAAATTGAAGCCCAAACTTATTCCCAGTATTTCACCAAAGTGTAAGAAAGGAGAACTTTTGTAACCCCATCAATTAACAATAAAAGGATAATCGCCACAATGGTTAGTGTATCACACATAAACACAAGCAAAGCAAATCCTATGACTGGACATAACAACATGATCTCAAATCTCATGTGACATTTGAGCTCGACCGTGATATGTTTGAAAAGTGTAATGTTTTAAGGGTTAACCATAATAAATAAATAAAATAAAAAACAATCCAGCTAAGCCAAGTAACGTTCACTAAAAATATCAAATTTGTTCGAAAAATTCATTTGTTACTTTTGCCCTGGATCTCAAAGAAATGAAAACATTGGCTCGTTTAACACTCTGGGCGATAAAATAACATATATCGATATTTTGCAACCTTTAAGATGGTGAATTAAAAATCGCTTTTAATATTCTTATAAGCTGTCACATTGAAGTGTAGTTCGGAAGATTTAGAGCAGTGCTGCAATGATGCAAGGAAATCCTTCCCAATAATGGTAAAAACACACGATTTCCTTACTGTGATACAGGCTAAAACACATTTCTTCTTAAAAAGTATCAATCATGAAATTACATGTTTTATACAATGTTCAGTTAAGTAGGCCAGTTAGTGCCAGCTGTTTGTGAAATACATCGTTCCTTCCATCATTTGTAGTTTTATTGTTTAGGAAGATTGATCGATTCATTTATTTATTTATTGATTGATTGATTGATTGGTCGACATACCTGTATCCTGTCTTCTGGTAGATCAGTCTTGAGTGACAACATCTCGCGCGCATACACATCCGGGTAGTGTGCCTCTTTAAAAGCCTTTTCTAGTTCCTCAAGTTGATAACTGGTAAATATCGTCCTGACAAATAAGTACACCAAAAACCATTAATAAGACAAAAAGTAAGTTTCTTCACTGAACGAAATCTTTAAATTAATTAATATTTGGTACAATATACAACTGTAAACCGACCGAACCGAATTTTCTATATTTTTCTGAAAAATAGCAAACTACTATAGTATTATTAAAGATATTAGAACTCCTTATCTGTGCATGTATTGCATACAGCAAATGTAACAGCCATGCGAGGACATTAAACATTTCGATCGAGGGGATAGTCTGTAGTCTCGCAAAGCGACTGTCTTTGGTCATGCCATAGAACATTTAATAAAATCCAATTTCATTCATGTCCGTCCACTTCGCTCAGTAATATAAATCTATTTACACTCAACAATTTCTAATCACTCTTAATTATGATTTATGATGATTTTTTGTTGTGTTCTTTTGGCATTTACGTTTCTATTAGGACATGCTATTTTGGCGATTGGGGACTAATTTAAAAGGAAACAAAAGGGGCCAATAAAAAGTTAAGAAACCCTGATTGATAAGAGAACATGTGGCATCTTGATAGTTATGAATAGTTGGTTTGGGAAGTACGTCATTGCTTTATCATAGGATGTAATTGGGTCCTGTTTACATGATTTAGAGTATAAGCATAAACATCCCAATATATTCTTAACATGATTTATGTCACTCAAGCAAATCTCGTTGCCTATCAAAGTTGAATTGACGTTTTGACACCAACATGATTTACATTTTGAACCACAAACACCATGGAGAGGGTTATACCGATTTGCAGCTAATAAAATTACATCGGGACAAACTTTTCAACGAGGGAATATTAAAAGTTTTCCGGCACACTGAATGTGAGATAATAGGAAGAAATCGTAAGGAGGTGTCCATTGTCTTCATTCTTTGTCTCCGGAACAGTCAAGTTTTTAGAGAATGCTAACGTTTAATTTTCCTTCAGCCTTGATGTCCGCCATGACACTGGAAGCAGTGTCTATTGTAAAGAGCTCGTGCCCCGGTGGCGCTGCCAAGGCAACCCAATATCGCGAGACCCTCAGCAGCTATCCCATCCTGAAGAACTCAAATCAAGTGGCTGTTCAACTTTTATAAAGTCTGCCCCCAGAGATCGTAATTAATCTCAATAGAATTAATTAAAAGCGTTGTTCGACGATAAAGCGTTTGTTAAAGATGCCGACTATACTTGATGCTAAGTGTTTCGTGTGCGGGCAAGTTTGGCTAGTTATACATGAGAATAACGAAAGCGACATAACGCCGCGTTGTTGTAACGCATGATTATCCGTGGCAACTTGCATTGTAACGTGGGTCAACATCCTGTGCACTCCAATGACAATGCGGTCAGTCGATGGCTGGACGGACAGCTTTTTATATTTGATTTGTTGGTTTAATGAATGAAACCACGGAATGTAATACTGTGATTACTGATACTCTGTGGGCGTACGCTAGAAACTGACAACGACATTTTTTTCCACCATTTAACAAAAACCCATAGGACAATTTAACTGGTTTGGAATAAACATTCTTCGGGATTTCTAATCATATATTTTACAATAAAGTAGTCTGTACAAACCGACATGTATCCTGTCAGAAGAAACATCGTGTTAAATCTAATCCATAAAAATATATACGTGAATTGCCCCAATGCAGATTTGTTTGGCAACAAAAAATTTGGATAACCTTTTCAATTACAGGCAGTTTTGATGTTATATTAGAAGGCAAAATTATATATTCAACATGTAATTACGGTTTTTCTGAATGGGTCTCATCCCTGTGTTGTCTTATTAAAATTGAGTATTAATGGTGTAGGAATTGCCCTTTATGCACCAATCAATATATCTGGTTTGATGTCACACGTGTGCGAATCTCTCTGTAAATTATCAAAATAAATTTTCAAATTGTACGGGAAGCTTGTGTGCACCACAAAAACCATGTCTTTTGATGACACACATTTGGAATTTCTAATTTACTACTTAACTCAAGATTGATATTATTTTATCTGTGTACAACAAGAATAATGTGTCTCTTGATGCCCGACATTTTTTATTTTAAAATTCAATTTTCTATTTGTAAAACTTGACCAGCGCGCAGTTATAAATCTGTGTGTTTTGATGTCACATATGTGCTTTGAATTTAATCTATCTGTTCCTAAATTCATGTTTAAAATTTAAAACCATAATTTATTTCAGGCATCAATTCGCTTTGAAAAGTTGTTGGTGTTTTGATGTCTGGCGCACATAACCATTTCGCTGTATGTTGTTAAACTCAAATTTAATATTTAAAACTTACAATTTTCCATATACATGTGCATTGACGCTCATACATTATTTACTCTGATGAATTGTAGCTACATGTGTGCGACTTTCCCACGCTTTACATGCCTTTTTTTAGTTATTCATCTCGAACTCCAGATAACAGTAAATTGACCATATATGCATGCATTAATAACTAGTTAGTGATTTCTATATTTTGTGTTAAAATTAAATTTCAAATTCGAAAAGTGCAATTTACCATGCATGTTTGCACTGATAAATTATTTGTGTTTTAAGGCTACAATGTTTCACACACAACTAATGACAAAATGAAAACTAATTTACATTAGCGAAGGATCCATTGTGGATCTTGTAACTGAACCCGATGTATTAATAAAGAGGGGATGTCGAACAAATACACCAATGTACATATGTCACATGGCAGTTAATGTAGGGTGAAAATCCCGGGGGTATTATAAAGTAATTAGCTAAGTACAATTAGTTTAAAAGTCATTATGACACTCGATACCATTACGTTTTAGTGTTCACAGCATTACACATGAGAATCGGTGTATGAATGAAAATATAATTGACATCTCGAAAAGAGTGAAACCTACTATTTGCCTACATTCCATAAACAAACACATCGCATGAAGAAAACAACCATGACACTGCGTCTTTGTTCAATAAATACCTTCCTGAAAGTTGGGTAAGATTTTTGTGAAATGATTCATGCCCACAGAGGCAAGCACCTGCTATCGCTCTTAATTTGTCCAGACAAGGAGATATAGTAAAGAAGATGGCTTCCACTAAATTATATTTAGTGTTTACTTGTTTCAATTGTATAACAAGCGTAAACGAGCTGCTACTACATTCACCTCTGATAAACAGAAAATTTCGAGTGCCGAGAACTAGCATTGATGTTTTTTTTTTAAGTCGCGAAACAAAGATGTGATGCAATTCTATCATTCTTTATGGTAATGTTTAAAGCATCGCCGTGGTCATATAACCGAAACGAGCATGTTATTAACAGGACGCTATTGACCAATGACGATTAATCGCTAATAATGAAATTAATCACTAATATCCCTAGTAACAAATACATTTAGTACCTGAATGAGATTACATACAGACCGACAGCAACACATAATAACCTCTAACAATTGGAATTAATAGTTCTTAAAAGCCGCCTAAGAATTTACTAGAGCAGGGTCCGATTCTACAAAGCGTTTTTATTACTTAAGTGAAATTGTCTAAAGTCCCTCAAATTTCTCAGATTGGAATTTAAAAATTTAATATTTGGGCACTATTATTAATTTATTATAATGTTAGTAAGTAATAATTAAAAGTGTAACTGTAAAACTAAATTATGACAGTAGGTGAAAATCTCTAACTTAGCATTTTGACTTAAGTTAGAAAATGCTTTGTGGAATGGGGCCCTGGTGCTTGAGTAAGAAGACACCGTCATTATCATACATATGTAAAAAAAATTCCTTGCACATGAGAGAGAATGACAAATTATTATCCTTATTCCGACATTAATTGCTTTTCAAGCCATACCTTCTAAAACTCGATTTTGTTTTGGGAAACTTATCTCTGGGAGTTAATCTCGAACAAAAAATGAATCGTCGGTTCTAATTAACCGACATATTTGTGCCAGTGTGGTTATTTTTTAGAAATATATATATATACCTGTGCCTTCGTTTCTTCTTTTTCTTTTTAGTGCCACTAGATCTCGGAGAAATGTCACCTTTTTCGCTAAACTCTGTCACTGGTCCTGAGAACATCAACAACAACAAAATGATCAAATATGAATGGCTAGTCTATACTAGAGTAATAATAGATATAGAATGACTGCTTCCTCTAATGACGAAGACAATTTACAGTTACCATGAAAATGTGTTTCTTCGACATAATTTAATATTTTGTATTTTGAGGGTAAAGTTTTCACTTATGTAAGTTTAGTTGAACTTAAATCTATCAGTCACGCAAATAAATATAAATGAATAATGAACTAAATCGATGCCTGAAATCAAATAGCATCAACTTTATCTCTGTGAGATGTAAACGTTATAAAACTAGCAAAATAAAAAAACAATTAAAAATCTGTACATATGTTGTTTTCAATATAATTATGAGTTCATTTGCGATTATTTGTCAAAATAATGTAATAACAGGTGTATCTACAAAATATATCAGAGGAGATACAAACAGGTCACATTTTGAAATAAAGGCAGACAAATAAAAACATAATCGTAATACCGAGACACGATTAAGATAAAAATTATTGATAGCTCTATACTAGAGATGTATAATCTCCATCATTTCTTATTTTAGTATTACTGAAATGTTAGATTTAATAACACTGTATTTCTGTCAGACATAATGTAGATTATTTACAGGACAGGAACGGTTTAAGATGTCACAGATAATAAATACCAAAGACTGCTTTTGCCAATATGGTATTACTAATAAATGAAAGAACATAAAATTTGATTATCGTTCTCTGGCCTACACTGTGCCTATGTTACCAATAGACAACTTTTAATTACTTTTGTCGAATAAGGTTAAAGGGAATATTTCAAGTTCAACACACACAGTTTTACTGTTTTACTTTATTGTCTGCATTTCACGAAGTAATTTATTTATCTATATGTTGTGTTTTATTTATTTATTTATTTATTTATTTACGTTGATAAAATGTGTAAATTAAATTATCATTGAATTTTATCTTAATTTTATTACTTGTTATCTTTTTCAAACAAAACCTTCCTTTGGCTGTGTTATACTTATATTATATGAGTTTATCTAAAATGAATCAGTCGCGTTTATTTCGAAAATTGTATTTATTTTGAGAGGACACAACAAATCGGAATGCCGTTTATATGCAATAGGAGTTTCCGTCGTCATAGGGAACATGTTTGCATCTAATATTAGTGAAATAAAAGGTGTGTCCACAAATGCATGCTGAACGTATTACTAAAGACACTTTATTATTGGATACAACGGCTCTAGTATGCTCTAATAATAATATTGTGTTTTAGGATAGATAAACAAATTGTGCGACTATTTTGGAAAAAGTTTTATTGATGTTTGTTAGACAAAATATTGATTTGATTGACTACCATTGCCGATACGTTTATCTGACTTAATACTAGAATGAATGGCGGATAGTAAGGATGAGACATTCTGTCATTCCGGTGCCCTCGGGGCTATAAGGCAACAGGACACCGGTCTTTTCTGTGGTTTTCTTGTTTTGTTTTGTAATTGTCCTGTTTCGTCTCTGTTTGTTGCCAGTGGCGTTGACAGGGTTTATTTCAATCATTGGGCTGACACCCCGTCATATGAGTGGCCATAAACACGGCGTAGATCCCAAATGGGAGTGTGGATAGTCAACCTCTCGTTTAGCTCTGGGTCTCTTCGTCAAGGTGTTAATCTAAGACAGGTGCAACGACCACACACAATACATACTTGAAGGTTGTGAAGCATAAAGGATATATAAGGGTGCTAAATTAACTTGATTATTGAGAATAATGGCTGGTTCTGATGATCAATCCGTGTGACAAGATTAATATGGAGGTCGTCACGTTAACCTCTGACCCCGTCTAGGTCATAGGTCAGTAAAGATAATTTCGTCCCACTACTATCACGATTGTCACTTTCGATGGCATAAAGTTAATCACTCAAACAAATGCAGATTTTTCGATAAATAACAATCAGAGAGTTATAAAATGATCCCTGTATTTAATATATACTCCCCATATCCGTACACTATTAACAAACTTATTTTTGTCTTTCGGCTGAAAATAATTTTAAAATTGTGATTTCTGATTTCTCTGTATAAGTATGAGTTTTTCTGCTACCTGTGTCCATCGAAATTCTAACTGTGGTTAGTTTACTTGTTAAGTGACCATCGGTCGAAATCGAAATCCAAACAGTCATATATCTGCTGTGCTATGTGATCAAAGAACTATATTAGATTTAAATTGTACAGAGGTTTCCCACTCACTGAATTACAATTATATAGACGACCTTGGCGGTCTAAGTACTGTAGGGAGACTTGTTCATAACCAACGTTTCTTCGTTGTATAAGCTTGTTCGTCGTAGTCTTTAATTCTATTAGGCTCAGAAGGCCGGGTGGCTGAGTGGTCTAGGTGGCCGGCATTTACTGCTGGTGCCTCACTATAAGGGTCATGGGTTCGATTCCCGGATGGGTTTCAACCTGCAAAATTTTCTGAACTAGAATCTGTTCAAACTAAGAAAGTGTTATC
>JARFOD010000004.1:115334-129152 GCA_031763545.1 Mopalia muscosa | reverse complement strand
AGGGGGTCGTGGGTTCGATTCCCGGATCTAACTAAGAAAGTGTTATTCCAAAATAACGAAAATACTGTTAATCTTCACTTTCTAAAAGACCCAAAATTATTCGAGTGTTATTATGTCCATCAGAGCTCCAGCCAATAAGGTTGATTGATCGGTGTTTTACGTCGTGCTTAAGGGTATTTCACTTATGTGACAGCCATGTATTCCAACAATAATTTACACTACCACATACAAAATGTTGGAAAGTTAATTTTCCTCCCATGCTATAAAGCATAGACAGGATTGTTACTCTTCAAACAAACTGCCCGTAGCCAGAGGGCACCTAGCCAATAAGAAAGTGCACACATGTACTCGATTATGAGGGTTCTACGATTTGTTAACAAAAATGGCTAAAATGTTAATGTGATATTTTTATATGGAATAAGAAAAAAAAGTTATTATGTAATATACATTAATTTCTTTTTTTTCTCTCCCTGTTTGAGTTAAATGTATAATGTCTGACATGGCCCATGACTTCTGTTGTTACAAATAAAACAAATAATCTTAAATCTCTATACATTTTTTCTGCCATGTAACTTAAGGTGAAAGTAAATAATAAAAATGTATTTGAAACCATCTGACTGTTTCATGGTTAATTTGATTATGGCATTCGCCATTGTTCTACATACACTAACCTGGATATCGGGTGATTGGGGTAAATCCCCATTCATTGAGTCTTGGCTTTCCTGACCGATTGGTTCATCCCATTGGACATACACAGCTCTGTAATCCTGACACGGATCATAACCTTGGATCCGCGATGGATCAAATCCAGGAATCCCAGTCGGATCAAAACCTGGAATTTCTGATCCATGGAATTCCGAAGTTTGAGACTGGTCCAAAACAATTACACGGGTGGGGTCCAAGATTATTAATGTAGATGGGTCAAAGTCTGTTTGGACAGTCTTTGATTCCTTTCTGGTGGCCGTAACTATGTTTTCTTGACAGACCTGGACTGCCTTGTCCACAAATTGACATGTTGACACAGAATGGACTGATCTACATGTATTTCTGGTTCCTGTAGCTATTTCGCCTGGAATGACCTGAACTGCCTCGTCTACAAAGTCACATCCAAACACAGAATTGGGATTTAGTAGAGTTGTGTCCCTTGATCCACAACACTGAAGAGAAGCAGTTACTTCCCCTGATGTCTGATTTAATCTGAATGTTTCAGTTAATTGTGTAGGGTCACCAAAGGGATTAGTTTTGATAGTTGAATATAGATTGCTGGTAGAAGAAGCCTGAAATGAGTAAACCAGAGGGTTTTAATAAATAACATAATCAAAACAAGAAGTATTTCACCACTTATGTCTCCAAAAAATGCCATTCTCCACAAACCCAGTACTTAGACAAAAAACAATGCCAATACGTATGACAAGCATGTGGTGCAAATCAGAAATTATGTTTGATTGGTGTCAAAAGCCGTAATCGTATGAGGAGAGCACAAAATAAACAGGAATCTTCCAACACCTGTTCTACAACAGGCTGTCCTTAAACATACCTGCGTTTCAGGTAAGAAACCCATAAAAAACAAGGGTAGGTAGGTAGGTTACGATTCTTTTTTTTCTATCCCTCATAAGCACATTTGTTTCATTGGTGTTCTAGCACCCAACTCGATAATATCTCAGCTCTGTGAAGGCAGTGTTTTATTTGTGCCCTGCATCATCATGCCAGCGAAACAAAGTATGACACAATATCGGAAAAGTTTTTTCTCAGGCATGATGAAGAAAACACAATTGTAGAAGCCAGAATATTGTGAATTAATTTAGGCAAATAATGGCAGATCTGGTAGAGATTGTCAACTTTACATGAAGTCATGGGTTACACTTTCAGCATAGTTTAATGCAATACTGTTAACATTTGATAACTTATTTATTGCAAAAGAAAATGTAAGTTGCTTTAGAAAAAAAAAAAAAAACCATATAAGAAAATCATTGAAAGAAATCCACTCAGGCTAAGTTTGGCTTTCACATTTTTTTTTTTCTCTCTTAGAAACGTGACAAAAAAATAATAAAACCACTGACCCAATATTTTTGGTTTTTGACTGGCTAGTTGGGGGGTTACTGGAAACACAGGTATTTTAAAGATGACCCGATGCCAATTTAAATTTTAGAAACATTGAGCAAACTCTTACCGTTATAGTCTCAATTTTGACTGGACACAGACTAGGAGACTTAACAGGATTCCTAGCATCTGACTGGTTGATATCATTTAGTACATGGGTTGGGGCCAAGGCTAATCGAAGAGAAGGATAAAAATCTTTTTGCAATGCTCTATTGTTGGACGGAGTTACCAGTTCTTCTGGGGAGACCTGAACTGCGGGATTCACAGATTCACATTTAGACACCGCCAAATTCCTCACTGGAGTTTCATCCAATGATCCACAATACTCGCTAGATAAAGCAGTAGCTTCCTCCGATTTGAGATTTGCTCTGAATGTTTTAGTTTCTTGTGTAGGGTCTACAAACGGTTCTGTTTTGATAATGGAATGCAACTTGCTGGTTGGAGCCTGAAATAAAAAAAGGAGATATTTATTCACCAGATATATTTTAAAAAACTTTTTTGTCACTACCATTAATAAGATCCCTCTTGTTACGCCTCGTTTTAAAATAAAATGAAAAATTTAAAACTATGGATGATACATACCTATTGTGAACATTATGAATGATTCCATTTGTTGTTTAATTGATGGGTGTTTAATGATGTACTTACGAGTATTTCACTTAATGACAGCTCTATATTTCATAACAGTTAACAAAAACACAACCAAAATGTGAAGTGTTTTTATACATGTACAAATGCTCTGTTACCCCATACTGACAGCATATTACATCAATTTTACCACCTTTAGCCAGAGAGCATTGTGACAGTGTTTTCGAGGTGGCCGGCATTTACTGCTGGCGATCGGTGCCTTACTCTGAGGGTCGTGGGTTCGATTCCCGGATGGGTTTCAACCTGCAAAATTTTCTGAACTAGAATCTGTTCAAACTAAGAAAGTGTTATCCCAATATAACGAAAATACCGTTAAACTTCACTTTCTAAAAGACACAAAAATTATTCACTTTAATTCTATTGGTATCAAATAATTTCTTACCATTTTTTTTTAGATAACAGAACTGATCAATCTAATTGATCAATCGATGTCATTTGTGGATTTTAAAATACGCCTTCGTGAAATACATAAGAAGAAATGCGAGAGAACAATGTAAATTTAGCTCACATTCCGATTGATTAGATTTTTTTCGTCCTTTGAAGGACTTTTTGTTCAAGATAAAACCAAGTCGTTTTTTATACAAAGTAGTCAATTTTTCTGCTCTTAGATAAGGGTGAAGTGTTGCGTGTGACTGACTAGATAATTGAATTGTTAGAAGGATAGCGGCTCCGATTAACTACTCTGTTAATTTGGATGAATTTCTCGAGAAATGATCGATTCACAGAACCGTACAGACAGGTTCCGAAAGAAAGAATCTCTCAGCTTCCAACGCTTCTAAGCCTATTAACTTCCCCATTTTTACAAGCAGGGCATTCAGTAAAGTTTAACTCCCTGCTAATCCCCTTAATCTGTTAATGGTGTTAGGAGGTGATTGGCCACCCACCGGGGATTATGAGGTGATTGGCTACCCACCGGGGATTCAAATACACGGTTTTAACCCCATTGGCACTCGTCCAACGTAACCCCGAACTAGGTTCAAGTTTACCTACTGATTGGTAAAAAGGAAATAGACAAAGAAAAACGATTTCGTTATAGAAATGTTGAAGAGAAAGAGTGGCTTTCTGTTAAGTCAGACAGTGCGATGCAGCACCGTGATCAAGGAATTAGCAGTCCGCCTTACAGGACTGCCAACTAAATTAGGGATTAGCTTAAACCGAGTTTCTATTGGGTAAATTGAAGGCCATCGTGGCGTGTAACAGTGTTATACTGACAAGAACTCCCTCGCTTGGTGTAATTGAGAGAAGGCTCTTTACACAAAACGATTTCTTCTTTTCCACTATTGTGTGGCTTTATTCCGACCTGCTAAATGCAAAATTACAGGACAAGCAAATCACTGTCTGGTCCGTCACGCTCGCTGATCTGGTTTTTAAACAAACCCTGGCTCTCCTAGCCTCGTCTGGTTGCCCTAAGATAACAAAGACGAAACACCAGCACACGAATGCTCCCGAATGTCAGAGCGTAGAATAGCTCGCGTGTTATAACGGCTTGGACCTGACCGACCAGTTACATCTTTTAATTGCCATTATGTGATTGAGTTTTCAGGTCTCTCTGGTGAATCATAACCAATATATAATCGTTCAAGTATCTCGGCTTTAAGACCCCGCGTAACTAGTTTGTTAATGACAAAATATATAGACAAATAGGCCAGCATATAAATCTGATGGAGCGATTACAGCGGAAAATCTTTCGGAATAGTTTCTATATTTTTTATTTACCGATAAGGACTAGGGCCATCTGTTCTTGTGATTTATTACATAATTATATAGACTTAATCAATTGAATAGATTTTATGTCTCGTATAGTTAATGGGTGACGACTCTGTAAATATATGAATTGTTTACTCAATAGATACAATTGAATACTAGTACTAATTTATTGCTCCACACATTATAAGTATCAGAGAAAACTGTTCTTTTGTTGATTCTACAGATGAGTTTCCAATAGGTAAGGGACAATATGGAGCAGGCAATGGTTACACTTAGCTGCTTTTCATTAATTCATTATTTCATTATTCCTTCCTTCCTTCCTTCCTTCCTTCCTTCCTTCCTTCCTTCCTTCCTTCCTTCCTTCCTTCCTTTTTCTTTCCTTCATTCATTCATTCATTTATTAATTCGTGTCTTTCATTCCTTTCATTCCTTCATTTATCTATTTGTTCATTCTTTCGTTCAGACGAATCGCTTGGTTTCAGTATTTTCGCCTATCCAAAAGAATGGGTTTGTTCAGTGAGGTTTTTATTTTAACGTTGTTTGTGTAAATTTGAAAACGCTATGACTTCAAGCCTGTATGTCATCGCAGGTGTTTAATCGTTTTGTTTTTTATAAATCAAAACCAACCATCTTTTTTCCAGGAGTAATTGTAATAATTGTTGATCGTGTCAAGATGACAAAACATGTTCAAGTTCTGTCTTCTTTTCAGCTGAAACGGCTTAATAAATTCGAAACATGACACCTTCACAATCTAACCTATAATCAAACACCTAATTCGTCACTTTTTAAATTAGGTGATGATTATCTCAGCTGGAGACGATCTAGTTCACTGTTCCTTTCTTAAGAAAAGTTCTCAATTGGCAAAAATGAAGACGTTAATTATATAGTTAACAGTTTGGTTGTGGTGTATACAGTACCGCGAGGAATTCAGCTGTCACACACATACCTGTATAGTTCTCAGATAAATTAGCAACAAAAGGGTTTTATACTTCCAAATACGAAAATGGTCAAATACCGCCAATTGGTAAAGAGATATGTAGTTTCTGGAAACTTGTCTGTATCCTTTCTGGGGTATTATGTTTGTAGAATAATCCAACATCAAGAAGTTACTATTTGCTGTAGATAAATGATATTACAGTTATCATTTGTATATCCAAGTATTATTTTATGTGTTAGTAGAACAATTTGTATATTTTCTGAAAACTATTCAAATTTAAACCCAAAATACACTATTTACGATTAGACGAAAAAAGTATACGGTCTTGCTGCGTCACAGAACATTTATTTTGACTAGTATTTAAAAAGAAGAAAAACATGGTAACTATCTGCGAATTCTGTAGAATAAAAGCATTGTACAAGACATGAAACACCAACACGTCCACCGATTCAGATTGGGTCTATGAAGTTGAATAAGAATCCTTCAAATATGGCATCGTCATTCTTTTATGACAGTTTTAGAGTTTTTCATTTGCTTATTAAGCTGACCGTACACTTGAGGAACAACCTTGCGCAATTCCTTCGGGTGATGTTAGGTTGCGGATCAAACTATTGACTTTCTACAACACGGAAATTCCGAATTACTTTATTGACCATGTGGAATATTTGCTACAAGAAACAATCACAAAGTTGGTGACCTCGTGGGCCTGTGAATCTGTGGTGAATTGAATCCGAAGAAAAGTTTGATGTGGAAAACCTCACAAGCGGTCTTATGAGAGCAGGATGGATTTTCAAATGTCATGTCTGCAGCACATTCACAATTTGAGGCTGTCACTCGCTTTACTGTCCGCCTTGTTTCCTGGTTTGATACAATAATAGTTAGCGCTGATTAAAATTAGCTGCTTAGTGCGACCCGGGCTAATACCGGCGTGTTGGTCCCGGGGGAAGCATTCCACCAGCTCATACAATACGGGACCCGTTTTGGCACACCGCGCTCTCCGAGCCTATACCATAATAGAGTTTCTAGTCGCAGGCTGATTTACGCACATTAGCCAGCGTTTTCCAGTCACTTCTATCAAATTGCTGATCCCAAGTCGATGAAAAAGGTTCCCTCGGACAATCGCCTTAAAGAATTGCTAATCCCGCAAGTCCTCCATTCATTTTTCCTATCAATATTATTGCTTAAAATTAGATAAATGAAATTGGAATTAAATGCGGCAGAAAGGAAAAGCGAAAATTGGCTGGGAATTACACATCGTTCTCTCCTATCTAATTCCTCACTAATAGTGTAAGAGTCGACCCCAACTAGATTCGGAAGCAAACTAAACAAATTAGCTCATGTTTAAGAGATGAGATCCAAAATTAAAACACCAGTAATATTAAAATATATCGATGTTTCTGGTAACAATAACCGAGGAGACAAAGGTAGCTTTTTAGTTGGGCTGAGCACCCATGTGTGATGGGAAGAGCTACACATATTAACCGTGGTAAATGGTAGACCTCTGTTCGACCAGATAACATGCGCATGAGTAGACCGGTTAAAAGCGGACGGAATGGCGCAGCATATGCATGTTATGTCTCGAACTGGTTCTATATTGATCAAATAATCCCTTCGTTGGCAAGGAAACATTTTAAGATTCTTTTTAAAAGCTAAATTATTTTAAACTGGCTTATCAATTGTTACTTCTCTTTTTATTCAAGGAATAAAGCTGATATACAGCCTCTAGATCTCCATCATATGTTAAGTTAATCCATTATTCCATTACAAATAGAATGCTTATAATCAACAACGAACACATACTTTTTAGTCAACATTTCAAATAACTACACATAGTTATCATGAATCATGTTAAGCAGTTCGCAATATAAGAATATAAGCTAACAAACACAGTTATTTTAGTTAGCCTAAGACAGAAAATAATAGTTCACATATTTTATATGTACAAAATTATTTATTGTAATATCTTCTACCATTCATACGAGGTGTTTAGGTTCGAGTCTTGAACCGCTACAAACTGATGACATCTCAATTTGAAATAAAATAACAATTTGATGTTGTTAAAGTAAAATTAAAGACGTTTATAAATGCTACAGAGTTATACAATATCTTTTATGAATGTTTTTTGATAAAATCCTTGACCCGTTCCTAAACACATCATTTATTTCGGTACGTATAATAATTGCCACAAATCCGTCAGTGTGACTTTAAAACATTGCTATATATGCATCGACCATTCATGTTACTATATACAGACTATTGCCAGTAGCTCTATCCCAATGTTCAATAACTAAGTCCGATTCATAAGTGTCAATAAAAAAACTGACAACATCTAAAATATCAATCGTGATATCGAAATTACATTGAAAGTTGTGTTAAAATGTCTCATCTTCTCATTACAAATATTATATAACTTATATCTACTAAAAATATATATTGCATTATATTTCAAATGTCCATTAAAGTCATGCTGTTTAATATAAACTATATGCATACTGTATAACTTGCTGTATATTTTAGAACTTATGTATAAATTCACTTCATTTTAAAATGCCAGAGTTCTAGCAATATGTGGACTTTAACTTTCTAAGGATAAGATTTTGTATTTGAATAAAATTGTGTTTTTTAAACGTAAATCTTAAAATGTTTGCTATAGTTCTGTTCTGTTGATCACTCCCGCCATGTGTTAAGAAGTACGCTGTACATAAATAATACAACCTGTTAACACAACTATCTATCAACAGGTTTTGTGCTTTATTTTCATCCCTGATTGCCATTTTAGCCGGAATTCCGTAAGAACAGATATACTCTTGAAACGGATTAGTATATAGTTGTTGTTTATCATCAGGCGGTCGAATACATTTTATGGTTTATAAATATCACTTATATCACCGCATATATCTCATTAAAACTAATATTTGATTCCACTTTCTTGATTATCAGTGTCAGATACAAAATTGATTATAGTTTAACTATTGCTTTAATCAGGACCGGCTATACCGCCACGGCGTCACAACATTGGAATCAATATCACCTTATTCTATGATATTTTGCTTCAAAGACTTACATAAAAATTATATCAGCTAAAAAAACTGAATTTTATATCCTAAAAATCCAAATAGTTTGAAAGATATGAAAGTTTAACTGTTTATTTAAAAATAACTAAATCAGTATTGACAGTTTGATACGTTTTAATACGCTTTATACACGTTTAATTCTCTTTCTAACATATATAGACCTATGAATACTTTACCGTCATACAACTTTTCAGCTGACACAGGAACAATATTGACATGTTTCTGGTTCTATATTATAAAAGCATGCAAACCTATATGTTTCATTATATATTATTACACAGAACATTTCCCCAATCGACATACCCTTGCCAGCGTGGATAATTTTTTAAAAAGTATAAAATGACCTATATTTACCTTTATTAATGTTACAGTATTGAGTAACCCTAATAAAAGTACACTTAACACAATACTTTAATTGTGTTAGGAAAGAGAAATGTATATAATAAACAGTTTGAATAACGTCATACACGAGGTGTAAGAAAAATAAAATCTATAACGAACAAGTGCCATTATTTAAACATTTAAAAAAATCCTTAAAGATCGCAGAAAATAAACGGTAAAGAATAGAAAATAATGATTTACTTACCGTGACTGTTTTCATTAGTATTGTTGTTGTTATTGAGGTTGGCTTGATGAACTGATGATAAGCTAAACACACTCACGTGGTTCGGACTCGAACCCGTTGTAGAAAACGGACTAATAAAACTGGGCCGCCATGGTGAGTAGGAAATGGCCGAATTGGCACCGGACAAAACGTGTTCATGAGAAGCGGCTAGAGTTCGTGGAATATAGGATGAGGCCGCTGACAATAAGGAGGACGCGTCTGTTGTTTGAAAGCCACACGTCCTACCCGTACATGTTCGAACCCCGGCCTCCTGGTGAGCATGTGCATGGCTTAAGCCTAGCAGTTCTTGGATTGCAAAAGGAGATCGCTGATGGAGTGAAGTCTGATGGTTACTGAAAGGCGTGCTAAGACTAAGAGCCCCGTGGGCTGTCACTCCCATGTTCAGAGCTGGGTGGCCAGGGTGAGTTAAGTTCATATTTTGGGGGTTTGCTTTCTTGTTTTTGTTGTACACAAAATTTCCTCAGCCTCAAAATTTTGATCAGCCGCGTCAAAAGTTTGAGAAAGATCCTGACTGTCAGCTAAGGATAGTTTGACGTTTATCAGACGGACTTGTCCATTCCGGTAACTACTCCGACACTTGACGGTCTCCTAACAAGTTCTGGCCGACAGACTGAAAAGCAGCTCAACGTTACCGACGCGGTGTCATCTTCCCGCAAAATAACATAAAGTGAATTGCTAGCGTCTCATTGAGTATTTCCCCCTACCCTACACATTTCTCTAACTGTCAGATGGAGAGGCAGAAACTATAACAGCGCCCTGCCAACCGAGGCCTACACTGGTACATTAGAAACACATGGCATCTCCTCGTCAACTGTCATTTATAGGCCTACATCTCACTCTATGGTAATTAGCTTTTGTCTACGGAACAAATTACCGCCTCCTTAATTGAAATATCAATAGAGATGCTTGTCAATCAGAGCTCGGCCTCAATGTGATTGGTATGCAGAGGCTGGGTGGTATATTGGACCCCTTATCTCAGGCTACAAATCGGTCTCCACAGATAGGCGAGTCCCGCTGGAACGTTTAGCGGCGTTTTACGATCATTGTATGTGGACGTTTATTCTGGCTTTCACGTGGGTGAGTTTGAATTGGCTTGCGATTGGTGAAATTGGTCACTGCTGCCTAGAACCATCGTGGACACACAGAAAAGATTTAGCGGCTAGAATTAATTCCCTGGGGAAAAGTCAATACACTCGCCTGTTTGACACGAATAAATGAAATGCTTCTCAAGAACCCTTCTGTAGCACAACAGCTCCACTGGTCATGTTGCTAGCTAATCGGGGAAAAAGTAACTTGAAATTTATCTTTTTATGAATTTTTACGTACTTTTTCAATTGAATCAGTTTTTTAAAACGTGTATACAAACGTCATTTATATTCATGATTATGGTGACAACTCCAACAAAATGTAGGACCATGCATTCATCATTTTTTTTACTTCTTACCGTTATGTACTAGGCTTATATGAAATTTGTCAATGGAAAGTCAAATATTTATTTATATATATTACTATATTAAAGGAATTGTTTCCCATTTCTCAAAGGTAGGGTGAAATGAAGGTGTCTTTCTGTCGAGCCCGCAGATTATTTTCGCCGCATTTATAATCATTGTGTAATACTAGTCCCCATGTCTCTGTTAACGTCACGTGTTACTTATGTCACTCAATTTAGTCCAGAGAATTAGCAACTGTTTTTGATAATGAACTCGCCGATCCTATACGGTTTTTACCAAAGAATAAACGACGATTCAGCTTACATGAGAATTGCCTTGGTCGTTTAATATGCATAGATTGGTTAGCTATCTTATACTGCAACAGATTTAACAAGACAGCAAATAAAATTATTATGTCAGTCCTGCTTATAAAAGGCACATCTCATTAGTATGGCAATATGATATACTGTTTTGTCAATTGATTTGTTGGATGGATTTACCGTTTTCCTGAATATGGGCCGTAAGGCATATTATTTTCCCAAAGTATTGTCCCGAGTGATAAAGCACTAAAACAATTGAAAGGTACATAAGGCGAGAATCTGATACCCGACAAGAGCCTCATAATAGGTTGACACTTTTGTCATGATTATTATTAAAATAAATGGTGGATCTGATTACTTTTATAAATTCCATAAGATATGTTGAATACAAGGTCTACAAATTTATTATACCATCTAGATTTATTTATTGTGTAAAGTTTGAGGCCCAGTGTTGGTTTAACTAAATCTTGGAAGTTTAAAATCACCCATTTCCCGCTCTGATTATTTTTCAAGAAGTCCTGTCAGTTTGTATACAGGTAATAAAGAATTCGTTGTTCGCATTGCTGTTGAGTTGTAAGAACCACCCAAATCTATTTTCTAAAGGTGAATTAGTGAGGCGTGTTCTTGGGGTAGCGATAACTGGGCTCTTAACAATAATGCTAATTCATTGTTGGAGAATTAAGTTCAATGATGTCTTCCACTCATCTCTGACAAGGCTTTTCAACAATGATTCCCACAAGAATCCCTTTATATCAAACCTTTTATTGGCTAGGGCAATTAAAACTAACAACAAAGTCTTTTGAAAAAAAGGAGAGACAAATTTGTCAACCAGTCAGCATGAGACTATAAGCGTATAGTTGTTCCGTTAACTGCTTGTCGTTCAAACCTCGGTGCCTTATTGTCAAGTTGGGAAAAGCAATAAACTTATCTACTGAGTCGGGGATAAACGCAGTGTGGCAAATGTCTAACCTTTTACTCGTATCTTTCGTTACGCTGTATTCACGGTCATCGCCCGAAAGCGCTGGATAAAAGCATTAAATTATAGTCATGTTTGACCAATCCCGTTGCATCTTATGGTTTAAGTCAATAATAACAAAAATATTAAAATAATAAAACCACAAACGAAATATTCAAATGTAAACATGTACGCAATTACATTTCCTGCTTAATTTTATAACTATATTTAACTTAAATACAGTGCAAACTATTTGTATACTCTCTCATATATTGGTGCTACAGTTCGTCACAACAAGCTGTGTGGTGAACACAATATTTCGATCATAATTACAATTACTGTGTTATCGTTCATATTATCGGAAAGTGTATACAAACTAAACTTGTTGACTTTCACGGACAGGCATCTGATAACATGGACTTACTCTCGGAGTTTTTTGGAGGAGTCTTCATCTCGAGTTGTTATTAGCAGCGACCTATTATTTATATATTGAGCGGAGATTTATTCTGGGATAAAGATATGTAGGTATTTAGGTTATCTACATTTATTGTTCACATTTACATTTGTTATGCTCTAGAGAATTAACTGATTATAAACGTACAAGACATTGAGTATTTTTTTAAAACTATGTAGGTATTTAGGTTATCAACATTTATTGTTCACATTTACATTTGTTATGCTCTAGAGAATTAACTTATTATAAACGTACAAAACATTGAGTATTTTTTTTTAAACTATGTAGGTATTTAGGTTATCAACATTTATTGTTCACATTTACATTTGTTATGATCTAGAGAATTAACTGATTATAAACGTACAAGACATTGAGTATTTTTTTAAAACAGTTAAATTCAAAGTAAATAAACTATACACTTCAATAATTTCGACTCACAGACGAGAGTTTTTGTCTGTACGGGTAGATTATTCTGTAAGACTTGATCACTGACCGAGCAGTATACTTACAAGTCAGAGGCTAGGTTGTTCAAATTGCAATATAAACGGAATTAGTTCCAGGCTTCAGTATTTGCCCTGTCCCAATTTAAAACCCAAAGGAAAAAAACAGCATTGAAGGGCTGTAATCCAGAGCAATTCTCTTTCAAACATTAACGTACTTTACTGTTGAAGACAAGCCCAAAAGGTCCAGCCACACAAACACTTTTAACTGAAGATTTATGTAGAATACTTTACTGTTTGCACCATCTAAGGATAAACACTGCTTTACCCGAGCTTTGAAAAGTTTGATAAAGCTGACTTATCGGTATTCTAAGCTTCACTCTACGACACTCACTTTAGTCGTTCTGTTTGCCATATTGATCGTCATCACCGACATCAGACAAATGTCATCCAATCATCTACCAGTTCTTTCGAAAATCTGAACGAATTCTTTTCCGGTGTGACATCCCGTAACCCCAATAAATTAGATAGACCTACGTCATCACCGGATTCACTATATAAAATATACATTTGCACCTCTTTGTGTTAGAGAAGCTATAACCAGTTGCGGCTTCCGATCGGTGAAAAAGTCGAACATGATTTGTGTTTTAATGTAAACGTTCAACTATATGATAGAAACTAATGGCCCATCAATGAGAGGAAATTGTCCTGTTATTTTTAATTGTTGGTAAACGGCCTGTTGGTAAGTTAAAAGTTTTCTCTTCTTTTATTAGTTAATCAGACGTCAACCAAGACTTGGTGCTGCAGATAGTTTTATATTTAAAGTGTGTGAAAATAAAGACTTCAAAAACTAAGAATTACACCTACATATTTTCTTCAAACTTTCAACAAAAAAAAAAGATAAATAAAGCTGTGGTCAATGCTGTCTAAGACATCTAAGAGTTTTCAGAAAAATAACTTTTTTCACACTAAATAATATTCTACGGTCTTATTTTTATTTCAACGATTTGAACTATTTTTAGGTCATTGTTTTTTTATGGTTGACAACGTATATTGGTGGCGTCAGTATAAACGAAATTACAGAGCAGGCACAGGTCACAGTTTATTTCTGTAGTCCAAGATCTACAT
>JARFOD010000004.1:94404-115234 GCA_031763545.1 Mopalia muscosa | reverse complement strand
CTTTTTGATGTTTTCTGTCTGGGTTGCTTCAGATTGGAATTATCTCTGATATCGAAAATTGACAAAATGTTCACGCCCCAGCATAGCTGAAATACGGCTGAATGTGGCGTAAAACACTAAGCAATCAATCAATTAATTTTCGGTTTATTATCAAACCATCATCAGGAGTAAAGTACACAGAGAAACATAAATATATATACAGTTATGAAGTGTCAGACTAATACAGTTTTTGGCAGTATGTAGAGATTAACAAGTAAATGTGTATTACATATTAGTATATCCAGTGGTAGATTGAACAACTACTCCTAGTTATTTAACATATACTATTAAACTATTACTTTACCGTACCATTATAAATAAAGTCGGATTCCATGACTAAGAATAGTTAGCTTCAAACCGAACTAAAGTCTTGGATTTTAGTTCCTTATGCAATAACCTTCATCTCTATGTCGTGTCTCCTTTCCCCAAGTAGCTTCTCAACGAGTGTCCAAGAGAGTCCTCGAGAGAATCCCGAAGAGAGTCCAAAAGAAAAGATTCCCCTGACTATAAAACCCGAACTATGTATCTCGGATACGCCTCAAATTTCTTAAAACTAGTTTAAACACTTGTTCTGTGTTACGATCCAGGCGGTTATCCACATGTCCCAAAGCATGCTCTAAGTGGAGATCAATAAATATATCCACTGTAAGCTATTAAAATCTCTAAATTGTCTATACATGGTCGAGCGAACAAGGCACTAATCCTCTACCCATGCAGAATCCAATATTCGAATTATTTCGCTGATGTAGCTACCGATACCCGCAGGTTACTCCATAAATCTCCTAAGCTGCCTTATCGATATTTACACTGACACAGCCACTGTTAGCGCCCTTTGTATGTATGTTTCAAACAAGGCGGGGTGCTACCTGAATTTCGCAGAATCACAAACGTTGACCGACATCGTCAACTAACTCGTTGATAAGCGTTATCGACCTTTTCAGAGTGTACATTTATTGTATAAGTTTGCTTTATAGGCAACAGTGTGTATTAAATCCCACACGACTTCACGATTTCGAAGAAAAGTAATTGATAAAGAAATGGCAGGTCTCCTATTCAGATGTGTTGTTAAAACGTCAAATTGTGAACAGGTATGTGGTCTTAACCACACTGGCGGTAAATCAGCTGAAATCGAAAGTCACATTAGTTTTTTTGGGAGCCGTTTGTCTTCCTGCTGGCACCTAAATCATTCAGCAATTGTAATTTTACATAAGCAGATGTCAATGGAGAGTCATAGTATATGGAGTTGTTTTATCCTTGCTGGACACAATATGCGCAGTAGCGATTTCATGGATGTAATGCTTATGGAGGATGCTCCATCCTATGTGATCATGTGATTACAACCGGAAAGGGTCTTACCTCCGTGACGTACGTACATCCCGCTTGTTTATAAACCTAGTACCATTTTGAATGTATAAATATAGTAATATTCGCTCAAACAGCGTAAATTGTGCGGTCGTAGCAAAACAAATGACACCTGTATAAATACACCAGGACTAGGCTTTGATGTCTTTCAGCTGTACATCAATTCAATTCCCTTTTTAAAGATACCAGTCACCCAAATCAAGCAAACAAACAAATTATGAAGATACTAAAAAGTTTGATCATATTTAAATGAATTAAATTGTTCAATTTTATGCTGACCTACATAACACTTTTTCAAATGCACCTGCAAGTAAAGCCCCATCGTCACTTCCTGGTAAGACATTAATGGTGCGGGTTTATCCCAAAATTCCCAGTCTGTTAAAAGGCTAGATGGTATTTGATGGTTACAAAATGCATTTCTATATAATTAACATTGATCACAATACAAAAAATATTTATTATTATTGTCATCAAAACAGTATGCCTTCTAATTTATTGACAAACAAGTGTAGAATCACTATAGCTGCAACATTAAGCTCTTCTTTATTGGACAGGGGTTATTTAGAATGTTAGGTGATTAAGCATTATAAAATGTGAAATTTAAGTAGTTCAGCATCATTTCAAGTTGCATTCCAAATTTGAACTCTCTATTTTAAGCGGTTTGGATTCTATCCTGTTCACATCCTGGAAACGTGAAATTTGTTCAGAATGATACCATTTTCAATAGGATTTAGTTTAGCTTTATATTAAGCTACATTCCAAATTTAAACTCTCTGTGTTAACAGGTTTGGCTTCTAACCTGTTCACATAGTGGTCGTGTAAAAAAAGTCACAGATCCGGGCAGATTTGTTGCCATGGTAACCTGAAATCTGTTGGAAATTATCTCAATTTCAATAGGACTTTACTTAGCATAATATGAAACTGTATTCCCAATTTGAAGTTTCTGTCTTAAGCGGTTTGGCTTCTATCCAGTTCACGTGGTCATGTAAAAAAAAGCGACAGATGTGGACATATTTGTTGCCATGGAAACCTGAAATTTGTTCGGATTGACCCCATTTTCAATAGGAGTTTAGTTTAGCATTATATTAAGCCACATTCCAACTTTGAACTCTCTATATTAAGCGGTTTGGCTTCTATCTAGTTAACGTCGTCATGTCAGAAAAAGGAACAGATCCGGACATATTTGTTGCTATGGAAACCTGAAATTTGTTCGGAATGATCCCATTTTCAATCATATTAAGCTGCATTCCAAATTTGAAGTCTCTATCTTAAGCGGTTTGGCTTTTATCCTGTTCACGTCGTCATGAGGGAAAGTTGGACCAACCGACAGACAGACAGAGTGAGTTATAGAGCAGCTCAGTCGCAGCTAAAAAAATTATAATCAAATCAAGTCTTAAAACATACACAGATATAGCATTCATGAGCTGCATATTTTTAGCTGTATTGGAGGGTCCAAAGACAAGTTGGTAAGCATTCTCATCACCAGTTGTTTCTGGAAGGGTAACGTTAGGAGGAGGCACATCATCGTACTCTCCTTCATCAGAGCCATAAGCCATGTCCATCAGGTTAGCATGTTTATCTGTGGGGGTCTTCGGGGAATAATCCTTTCCAGTTACATCAAAATCTGAAATTTAACCATTGGTATTGTAAGACACTTTAGTTCAAATTAAGATCTTTGTGACAGTGGCATAGAGCTGGAAAATGTTCTTGTGTTTATTCTTACACACATATTACTTGATAATAATGTAAGAAGAATCCACACCTAAATGTTTTCCTGCGTAAATAGTTTAGTTTAGTAGTTTATTGAATGTCCGACTACTACAGATACATAAAATCCTTTTACACAGCTGATAACATATAACAGATGGGAGATGACATGAATATAATACGATAGGAAGACATGAAAAACATATAGCATGACTAGAAATTTTAACTTGATGATGCCCACAGATAGAATAAACAAGTGAAATATACACAAACTTGCATGGAAACTGAATGTAGACGTTTACAGAAACATCTTTATCGCAGATTGAACAATTCAGAAAAACATTAGGCTATATGATGAACCTTCAATTAAGTTTACAAATTAATATGTTTGTGTATGAACTTTATTTGTATAAAATATTTCTATAGTAAGATTTAAAAGAGCTTACACAATACAATTTAGAAGTCGTTATTCGCATAAATGTGTTCCTTCCAAGTTTTCTTCCAAATATAATTCATAAGTCATCTGTATCACAGAATACCCATTAAAGAGCAATAACTCTTCTTTTTACAGTGTAATTCTATCAAATTTCAATCAGGTTTAATAATGACTATTTTCACCAGAGTTGTTATGTTCTCCAGCTAATTATAAAATATACATACAGACCTTAGGCAGAGACTGATCATGTAATGGATTTCAGAAGACACTTACCTGAGATGTCCTGTACAGTCTCTTCTATGGTGGGTAAACTGACACTATTAGAAAGACTGTCATCTGTTTCTGTCATAGAACCTGATATTTCATCATCAGTGACTCCCTCAAAGCCAGCGCCAGGAGGGTATAATCTCTCTCCTGTTAAGCAAATGACAGCTTGCAATAATCACCATGTAAATGACAAGTAAGGGTATAAACCAAGCCTATATGAGTCACAATAACATCTGTATATATGATCTGCTTGATTGAAGTTTCTATGCTTTACTTATGGTTAATATTCCACTCACATGTCATGAGGGCAAGCCATCTAAACGGGTGAAGGAAGTCAATATCGATGCCATTAGCAACAAACAAAGACAAGGACAATAACAAGAAATTAACAGAAAGACACAATTGCAGATCGGTTTGGTGTTTACTCTCAATTTCAATTCACTCAAACACATGAGGCATATTCATGATGCCAAATAGTATCTTAAACATATTTTCTGTTCTGGTTTCATTTTCATTATTGTCGTTGTTAGCCTCTCACAACAAACAACAATAATTGTTTTATATATATCATTATTAGTACTCCAGTATTTTGTGAAATAATGAAATTTAAAGAATTAAGAGTTACATTTGAACCACAAGAAAATGTTTGGATGTTTTACCATCAAGAATATCTTGTAGCAGACATGTGATAGCATGTCCAGCCCAGGGTCCTCCCCAGCTTACGTTGCCATGGTTAAATTCAAAGTTAGCTGATAACATAATCAATCTCTCTAGCTGATCTTGTGTCATAGCTTCTGATAGGCTGATGGCTGGCCTTGTGGAGATACAAATACGAGCAAATACCTGCAACAATAAAAGTGTTATAAATTGCTCTGTCTTTGACATTATGAGTTATGAAAAATGAAGCATCAAAGCTTTATATATGATAACACTTTTAGGTTTAAGCTTGTGAAATCTGGCCATTTTGCTTTTGTCAAAATAGCCTAAATCAATTAAAATGTTGACCAAATGTCAATTGGTACTTGGAAGCTTGTCTGAACAACTTCAAAATTGTATCAGGGATTCAGATGATGCACTTTTCAGTTAGAAAGTACTAGAATTTCTTTCTAACCTGACAAAAAGTTAACAATTATTCATAAATGAATTTATGGTGATGAAATATTTTCATGGTAAAAGAGTTAGAGGATTGTTGGAAGAGAAATAATATATAAATCAAAACATCCAAAAATACATACAGATCTAGATTAGAGTGTCTTAATGGGTGAATTTACCTTACTGGCTATGAGGAACAAATCAACATTACAGGTGAAATCCATGGATAGAATCAGAGCCATGAGGCCCCTTACAACAGGTAGACATTTGTCACGTGGTAAAATCAAGGGGAGATCACTGTCATTATCACTGTCCTTTGAACCATTCCCAGAGTTATCATCCTTTGGTAATTTCTTCAGAATATCCCCATCTGTACGACGAATCTGCACAATGTCCTTCAAATGCTGAAATAAAGGTAAACCCATTCACTCAGTTTGCTGTTAATTCAATGCAAGACTCGTTCCGACTGCCGATGTAACTGTAACCTAAGCCATCCTTACGTTTGTTTCACTCAGTTGAAGCAGTGAACGCCATTGACAACAAACATAGACAAGACAGGAATATCACAAAATATAATACAAACTCCTCAAAGAGAGATGTGCTTTGTGTTGCTGATCAGCCCTGAGAAAACGAGGAACTTGCCAACTACCCGCTTATAAAGATTACAATCTAGTGGTGCATCACGAAAACTGGATAGTTATACCATGGCTACTTCCTCATCTGAGAAAGATAGTTTTACTTTCAAAAAAAGCGATTCTCACTTTCATTTCTTTGTTTCTTATATCTTAAAAGTTCGACACTTTCTTGTTCTTACCTTTGAAGCATATTGTGAGAATTCTTTCTTGAAGAGTTGTTCTTGTTGTTTCATCACACTCTGAGCCTCTTTAGAGACAGAACTGGTTGAACTCTTTTCATAAAATTTTTTCTTGGCCTGATCTAGGTCAATCAGTTTCTGTTTGTGGTGCATCAATCGTTTCTGTAAAGAGCTGCGATATCTCTTGGCTGGTCGACGACACCATTTAGGTTTGGATGAAGCTAATCCAGACTCCCCTTGTATGAAACACCATCTGTTCTGCATACTACTTCCTGTAAAACAAAATCAACAACAAACTTCATTATACATTGAGAGAAAGACACAAACGGCAGAACATCCCTTAAAATCATAGTAACCTAGCACCTGTTAGAATCCCAAAAGGACAGGGTTGTAAAATCAATGTTTGATTGGGATTTAATGTTGTACTCAGAAAGCCTTGTAAAAACCACACCCACAATTGACAGAGCCACATTGTGAGATTCACTGATATACCAGACTGACGTCAATGTTTGAAACGTTAAGTATAGGATATTTCTAACAGTGATGTATTTACCACATGAGACATGTTATTCACCCATACAAAGTATTTCAATTTTAATTTGAATTTTGGTTCTCAAGTTTCTCTTCATGCTTGGCTAACAATAACTATTTCCTGATTGTCTATATTCTAATTAAATGTTATAACATGATGAATAGAGAAAAGGAACAACCAATACCACTATCTCTGCTGGAGCTACTGCTGGCTGCTGCCTTCTCCTCTTCTGTGTTAGTCATTACACTCCAACCGTTATCAAGGTTACGACAGAGAAACAGTAAAATCCATCCTATCAGGGACAGATCTAACCAAGCTGAAACACATCCAGATTACTCATTTAGTATTTCACATTATCCATAAGATTATATTACACGCATTTAAATAATGCATGATTACACTATCAAGTCTTAAAGCATACACAGATCACTATTTCTTTGCTTGTTAAAAGTGCAAAATAATAATGGGATTTTAAAGCTGTATTTGACGAATAAATAATAATAATTTTTTTTAAAAAACATTAATTTTAGACAATTCAGAAATGTCATATGAGAATATATATGTGTAGCGTTAATATCCTTACCGGCTTGATGTCTGGAATTTGGTGAAGATGAGATTAAAGGGGAGAGAATTGTGGCCAATATGCACAATAAACTCTCCATAATGCTGCAGGCACTGGGGCCCATTAGAGAGCGCTGTCCTAAAGCTGTGATCAGGATGAACACCCTACCAAAACACAAATAGAATATTAACCTCTGCATATTCAATTGAAAAGTCACCCTGGTCTAAAAAATGGTATCGACAAACATGGATTATAAAGGGAATTTTGTTAAACAGTTGGACAGGTCTTGGTATTTTTTTATTGAGTGACTAAAGTTAAAGCTGTGCATTTCACTTATTATATGATGACAGTGTGAAGTATTTAGCTCTTTAGGAAAAATCAATGGTCCTCCAGTGCCAAGTAAAGACAGCAGGAATATGTAAATAAAGCCACAGGGCTTCAATGATTGGTCAATTGGTATAATGAGAAGGAGAAAAAAACCTGCAAATAAATTTAAACCATGAACCATAATATACCTGTCTCTTGGAAAGAGTTGTGACTGTTCAGAGTTGAAGAATTCTTGAAGAACATTGCCCAGAAATTCTCCCCACCAGGGCTGACTGCCACAGATTCTTACTAACAGCATACCTGTGTGCACCTGCATATGCTTTCCTCCAACAACACACAGGTGTCTGAATAATGACTCACATGCCACAGGGTTGAGGGCTGTGTACAGTGACGTAGGCAGAATGGGGATAGAAGGGGAGACAACAGTCATGCCAAGTAACGTGTCCAAGAGTCTCTCCAGGATGAACCGGAGTTTATCTGTACCGGTTTGTTTGAGGAGGGTAGGCAAACTGACGTGAGAAGCCATGTGTACAGGCTGTATCCCGAAGGCTCGCCTCAGTCGGTGGATGGCACGTTGAGCCAGGTTAAACTGTAACTGAAGCTGAAGACAGTCATGATAAGCCTGAACTACTAAGTTGTCTTCATCATTGTTTTTATTGACTTTCTTAAGGAAGTACTGTGTATGTGATGTGGCATGTTGTGAAGTATCCAGCCCTCCTAACAACGTCTCTAACCGGGCCTTAGCCAGACTGTATCTACACTGTATGTCTTCCTGTAGAGACACCAGGATACCTAGTTGGGATAATAACTGAGGTTGCTCATTAAGCATTATAGGACTGAAGACATGACTGGTACTGGGGGCACTCAGGTTCTGGAAATAGCCATTCCATTCCCATGGTAATATATAACTGTGTCCATAAAATGATCCAATTGGAATACGAGAACGGGTTGTACTTCCTCCATAACGACCAATGGTTGTTATCTGAAACAAAAACGTGAATGGAATTACAGTGGTGAATGAAGATACATCTGTATCTAACCAAATATCTAACAGAACTAATAGAACTATCGCATTGGCTTTCTGAAAGAGATATTTTAGTTCAACGGGTAATTTATTTTGTGTTATTATAATTACATTCTGTGAAGTAAAACACCAAATATGGTCAGATTTTTTTTCTGTCTACAATAATTTAATTTATAATACGTACCAAAGCCATTATTTACCAAATTTACATATTTGTATCCTGAGTGATCAAGCTTTTCGTAACTACATTCTTTTTTCTGACACAGAGTGTGGGATAAACTTAAAAATCAACCAAGGGGTCCAGCAAGAATACCAATCAATTCAGGAAATCTCTGGAGAGAATGCTGCATCACCAAAGACTATCGATAGTTGACTATTGCTAGAGAAACTAGAGATAAATCAATAGTCTGATGTATTGTTAAACCACTACAATGTACTCTCTCGTCACATCATCACTTACCTTGAGAAACCTGCAGATAGGTGGTGGCATGATGTTGTTCATTGTGAGTGATTTCATGCCAATATCAGAAGCTACTACCAAACGTTGCCCATCCACTTCTTCCCCCTGTATCCACACATCAATTGACAATGAGGCCAGGTCCATGCAGGCAGGGATTATCAAGTCTGTTAGCAGGATAGGTTTGCCAAAATCCAGAGTAACAAACCTCCGGGCCCCTGAGTGCATCCTCTCTATCACAAGTACCTGTGGGGCTGGTGTTTGTAACAGATTCTGTGTCTGTGTTATTGGTAAGGTAGACCTGCTAGAAGTAGGTACATCCAATTTACTTGTCAACTGAAATGAGAAGAAACAGTCAAAATTTACACATAGATTGATCAACAGATTTGAGGGGGAAAAAGGAAATATTGTCCTAAGAAAAGGAATTCTTGTTTTTTGTGTGAACTGTTTCGAGGAATTTCCTCCAGGGCCCTGGAATTAATAACACATACATGTGACAAATAAAATCATAAGCAAAATATTTATGGCAAACTTAAAGTGTGTAGCTTCACTACAACATCTACATGTAGTCAAGCCACAGTGTAAATACTCTGTTTTTAAAGTCGAAACTATAAACATGTTATGGATCCATGTAAGTTGGCAGTTTAACAGTGCAAACTAACACAAATGTGATGGATCTCTTATCAGTTTCTCAATTTTACAGTTAAAATTATCACATATGTGGGGATCATTGGCAATTGATCCATTTTAGTTCAGACTTTAACACTGAGATAAATTTTAAGAAAAAAAATATCTTTAAACTGAGGACAAATGGCATCTTTTTAGCATTTTAAATTAATCGTAAATATTTGTTTCTAAAATAAGCTGAATACATTTCTGTTGAACGTCTTTCTACATACCTTGCTGGTTCCCTTTGGAAGGGGAGGTTTCCCGGGATCGATGTCTATAGGTGGGCCATATGACAAGACTCCCTGCTGCCAACTCTCATTAGGGGGTGTCACTGGAGGGGTCATAAAGAGGGGAGTGGTCTTGGGAGTGGGTGGGAATAACTCACAGGCATACACAGATCCTGGTCCCGATGTCTTTGTTGTCTCGGCTAACTTCTGTTCTAGTTTCTGTTTCTGTTGTTGTAACTTCATGAGTTGATACTGTTGACTTTGAAGCTGTTGCAACTGCTGCTCTGCCGTGGTCATGGCTGTCGAGAGCGATGACAAAACAACTCCCATTGCTGCTCCGGCAGCTCCACCTGTGGATAATCCTTCACCAAAGTTAATTGTCCCGGACAGAACAGAGGTGTTAGCAGCATTGGCAGTCTGATTAACAGACAGGACATCAAGTCTTTCCATGCGTGTTCCATCACTTGTAGAATGACAGGTGAAATGGAGCGGTTCCACCTCTAACAATCCTAGCACGGAATTGTTCAGGTAATCATACTGTGACTTGGTGCTAGTTTTGTCAGGTATAGACATAAACAAGTCTCTGAAATCAATCTCATCCTGACCCTGGCTGACTGTGCTTGTATTCACATGGCTTGTTATGTTGTTACCCACAATAGAGGCATACGATGTGGAACTCACTTTAACAGTGGGTGGGGGATCTGTATCAAACAAATCCATTTCAAATGGATGTCCATACAAACCATACCTTCAAATTAACAAAACAAAGAAATCCTCTTTATTAAACAGTTTTTAATGAAACTGTAGTTGGCAACACAGATTTGGTTTGATATGTATGTATAACATAAAGAGGTCATACTAATAATAAAGTAATTATAAAGAAAGGAGAATATTTTTAACATGTTCATATCAATGCAGAGTTATGCATGTTTTTCTTCCATAACAATTATCAAATATATATTTTTTTATAACAATAATGAAAAAAAAAAGAGCATACCTCCCCTGGGAACCAATTTGATTGATAGGTGTATTGCACCGTGCTCAATAGTATTAATATTACAGAAAGTCTATGCTAACATTAATTGATCAGCACACAACCATAAAATATGAAATGTTTCACAAGCTTCCTCCTGTGCTAAGACAGCATGGCTATGCTACAAACACACTGGCCTTAACCAGAGGGTCACAGACAGGGAACCCAGGACCATTGCATCACAAGTCTACCAATCTACCTATATATAGACACCATGCTTAATACAAGGAAAAGTAAAGTAAACACAAAAATCACTCTAGGTTACCTTGTTTTCAGTAGAGAATGTGAGAGTATTGTTCTATCACTGTATTGTTTGGCCACACAAGTTAACATATCAACACATTTCTCTGCCACACACCCTATGTTCATACACTTAGCCCGGTTTAGCAGTGTGAAGTACCATTTCAAACCTCCAGCAGAATAAGAGTAAGGTAACAATGGGAGACAATCCAACAAGGCATTTAATAAAACATAGCTAAAAGTTGGCGCCAAATCTATGTCAGGACTGTTTTTGGTGTACCTAAGAGAAGGGGACAAAAAAAGACAAACCATTGTTAAAAAACATTAATATCTCTTTTTTTTTCTTTTTGTTGGAATATCACAATAAAGGCTTAACCTATATTTTGTTTAGATTTTAATTTTTTTTGGAGATACACTAAAAACCAAAATCAAATAATGAATTGATTGATTCCAAAAAAGTTTCTTGAAATTAATGCCACACACACACAAACAAAAGAAGAGTTTTATTGGTTGAAGCCTAATTCATTTCACTCACATCATAGTGGTGTCTTGCCACAGTCATTGCCAGGTAAACAACCAATGAAGAATTATGAACTTACACTGCATATATCAGTGTCAAGTGTTAGGAAGCATCTACTTACTCTATACACAAAGCTATAAGTCTGGCACACTTGTGGGCGGTGGCTCTTGTACCAGATATAAAACATGCTTTCACCAAGTCAGTCAAACTTCTTTGTATTAACACCACAATATGCTTTCTTTTATCACTAGAAGAAAAAAAGTATATAAATATAAATGGAAGGACACTACCAAAGTGTATATAATAATGCTACAGTTCGTTGACATTCTATTTGTTTTAACTATGGATTCATATTATTTATTAATAAGAGTTTAATGCAGAGCTGGATATGAATGTTTTTCTTTATATGTGCCAGCCCAATGGATGAAGGAAACCACCCCTGATGCCGCTGGCAACAAACTATGACAGATAAAAAAAATCACAAGATGCAACAAACACATCCCCTTTGTGTTGTCCCTAGGCTTTAAAAGCAACAGGGCAACACATTATACATTCGTTTAATACATACACCATACACAAAAATTCACTTTGTTGAAATAAGATGAGAAGGCCTTAATCAGTGCGAATCATGTTGCACACAATATTATAAAGAAAAGAGAAAGAAAAACCTTTTATCTGGGTCATTCATGCGTATAGCTGTGATCCAGCTGAGTATATCAAGGGCGAGGTTTTGACTGTGATCCCAGCTGGTTGTTACATCCATACTGCTGTCCTGTGTACACGTCACAGCCATCAACCTTTTGTGGAAAGCAGCTACGTCTAACATTGCACAACGTTGCAATCTGTGTAACACATAAGATTTGTTTCATACTATAAATTTACATTATACTTATGGTCATTTCTCTCATATGGGTGACAAACAGCAATGGCGTAAAAGCAAGGGAAAACTGCCGGTCATATTTAGGAGATTTTCTTTGCAACTTTAAAAAACTAGCACTAGTAAATAAACAAACAGTTCCATCCTAAGTAAAAGAAATAAGCATACAAAAATAATCAAATTTTCTTTATCTACAATCAATATATGTACTTACATTTATATTTGCTTGTCAATTTCTTACATTTGGCTTTCTCCTAGGTAATGACATTTGATGATACTATTTTGGAGCAAATGTAGCATTAGACCCTCAAAAACACACATGTGATAACCAACACTCGAAACACTTAAAAATACCTAAAATGAACACCTACTTATCATGTTTGTTTGTTTGTTTGATTGGGGTTTAACCTGTACTTAAAGATATTTCACTAAAATGATGGCATACCAGTCTAATACATGTAGGTGAAGGACAACACCCTTGACTGCACTAGCATCAAACAAAGACATGACAGGGCAATGAAGTACAGATTGCAAATCATTGGTTTTCTGTTTCCATTAGCCCAAAGAGCACCAGGCACAGGAAGCTTCCCTGACAACTACTCACATATTATTGTGGCACAATTGATGAAAGCTTAGACCTATACCTTTCTTTTGGGACAATTGTTAAATCCTTAAACTCAATTCTTTTGACACAATTGATGAAAGCTTATACCCATACCTTTCTTTTGGCACATTTGTCTTTTTACACTTCCGTACAGTGATGGAGATCTCTTGAATGAAGTCACAACCTCTCATATTTTCCACTTGCAGTTTGTTTTTGGGGGCTGTTGCCGCTAGTCTCTCCATGGCACTCAATCCTGGGCTGCTAAAAGGAATGTTTTCAAACAAAGCCTTGATTGACTTTGATCTTTGTTTGTCAAGAGCCCCTGATGATGAACTTTTCTTCTTACTCTCCTAATAAAAATAAATAGCATTATTATAGTACATGACAGTAATTAATGTTTGTTTGATTGGGGTTTAACATCAGACTCGAGAGTATTTCACTTATATGACAATGTATTGCCCACTTCACAATGTTCCTCGCCTAATAACTGTGAAAAACCCAAAAGGAAACCTTGTAAAACCACCCACACAACTGCAAGAGAAATATCTTGTGACTCACTCATATACAAACTGGTAACCAAAGACACAGTTGTTAATTACATAAATGTCTGTAAATATTTATAACAATTTCATCGGTAGTATATTCCGAACAGTCATACTGTGTATTTGTACAGTAGCACTAGATGCAAAATAGGGTAAGAAGATGGGAGGGTTAATTCCATAAAATTCAAAAAAGCCGTTTTGGATTAGGGAAGATAATTATTTTCTCACTTCTTAGTGATTCAATTATTATTAAAAAGGGTTTTTGTTTTTAAAGCCAAACAACTTTTAATAATAATCTAATAAATTTCTTACGACTTATTTCTTTGTTTATTTCAAGAATTTTATTATTCCTATGTAGGTATTTTGAGTATGGAATACATAGTGACTTCAGAGAGTCTAAGCTCCCCAAATATGCTTTACTGTAGGTTAGTAGTTTGCAGCCCGGCCCAAGTTTGCAATGGGAAAGATTGGCTGGTGTATATCATGTCATCTCTAATAAAGAGAAATACTCCTGAATTATACCTGTATAACTCTGTAATACCTTTGTAAGTTTTAAAAAAATTATAAATGAAGACTCATTCAAATTTGAAACTTTATATAACATGCAATACATCCAAGCATACACCATTACAATTAAATTTAATTCCTACCCTTGTAACTTTAGGTTTTTCCTCTTTGTCACAATTCTTTGAAGCAAGGGCTTTAATATGGATGAGGAAAGATCTTGGTTTACAGCTGAAGAGTTGAGGGCTGGTAAGGGAGATAATCCCACTTGTGCCTGACAGATCCAAACAAGCACTCATGTTTACTGGTCCACAGAGGATCTCAGCATTGTGCAGCTCCAGAAAGGCAGGGTCTAGCACATTATTCACCGGGGCTGGCTCCTGTTTACCGTTCTTTGTGGAGGACTCATGTGTGAGAATAGTATTGAAAATAATACCTTCATCCACAACTTTTGAAGATGTACTCGGACTCACATTGTCTTGTGAATTTTGTGATTTTGTTGACATTGAACTGGATTGTCTTCCAATATTACTAATGTTCTGTTTGAGAAGAGTTACCTCCACTTTGGGTGGACTGACACACATAGAATGAAGTGAAAACTTTATATCTACATGACCCACATAACATGGTCGAGGTAAAACAAGCTCTATTAAATGTTCATCCCAGGTGCTACTGAAAACAGAAACCAAATCAAATCAGTAAATATGTTTGAGAAAACTTTGCCAATTTGTAAATAAGTAAGCTATGGTAAAGTTGCATAAAAACATGTATGCTATCCAAGTAACTCATTTATACTCTGTTGGTTTTTTGCTATAGCTCTTTATGCTTTGAAAGGAGAATTGGCATATTTGAAAACTTTCACTTTATGCTGGATCTTAGAAGAATGTAGTGGGTACTGAAACTGGAGTGAATAACATGAAATATAGCAGATTACATGATGTGACCTACAGGCACTATATCACATATTTGTTTGTTTGACTGTGGTTTAACACTGTACTTAAGGTTGTTTCACTCACATGAAGGCGGGCCGATACAATGGGTGATGGAAACCTCACTCCATGTCACTGGCAACAAAGTCAACACAAGACAAGTACAGAATCTAATACTAAGACCTCACAAACAGAATGGCTTTATATTGCCCCTTAACACAGGAAGCTCCCTCCCCCTATATCACAGAAACATTCAGCACTAACCTATCTGTCTGCAGTTTCCATGTTCTGGTATGTTGAGTTGCTTCTCCCTGGTGTTGCAGATGCTGTGGATGACGGCGTTGTTGTTGTTCCTGTTGTATTTCAGCCCAACATGGTGGAACAGTGGCACTAAATCTAGGCATTAGATTATCAAACTGTATCAAATCATGGAGCTGTATTAAAGAGTCTGTTGTCAAGGGCTGCTTCGCTAAAATATCTGAGCCTATTCAAATTAAAATATTTTAAACATTTAGGAACAATTTATATTTTCATTTGCAAACAATCCAATAGAGTTTATCAGGAAGATTTTAAATATTCAAGTCAAAGTTCATAGAACAGGCTTGTGCTGTTATGTTTTCTGGTCAGACCTAAACATTTTCATCTGACATGTAACCTTTACGTATTGTTTGAATTTGCCGCTGGTTTGAATTATTTCTAGTAAAATAGTCATTAAAGAACTAAATTAAATATTAAAATACATATAAGATACAAAAATAAAATATTGTTTAGTTGACATGTGAATACGTGGAACACTGATGCATTGACATATCAAAACAACTACACAGAAGTGACAGTACACTGTGCATCTGTGGAGACAAGTTCTAACTTACCAGTGGATTTGTGTGGAGTTAATTCAGCATTATCCTCTGCTCTCTTGCTACTCTCTGGCCCCTCTGTTATAACATTCTCAGACAGTTTCTCTCCACTTACTGGAGTTATATTGTCGCGTTCAGAGAATTCAGGATTGTGTTGAGAAATCTGATAAAAATGGAGCTTTCCACTGTAGCTGGCAGCACATAGCCTCTCCATACCTGTAAGTAAAGGTGTCATCTTTATTTACAGGTACCTCAATTTTTACTTTATTATTTTATCATATACTTCAACTAAAAAAGCTTTATATTCTATTTATAACATTCTATTTATAACAATGAATTATGATTGTTTGTGTGGACGGGTTTCTACTCTAGCTAAGACAATGGTGCAACTTGCTTTGAAGGCTTTTAGAAACTAGAATAGTGACATTTTATAATGATAACATGACATGAAAAGGAAAGATGGTATTCTGAAAAAAAATATATTATCTTATACATTGCTTCCATTTATTGAAAATGGAACATTTTGGATATGTTACATGTTTCTGGTGGAAAAATTAAATACACATGTCAGGAGTTTAGTTTGCAAATTGATGTCGATGATTAGATATGTTACATTAGCAGACATTGATATGGCATATTATTACATGCACTTCCAAAACGACAGGACTTAATCAAGAGAACTAAATAAAAAAAATACACAAGCTTACAGCTTATATAAAAGAAAAATGCCTTTGACACATTTTCGGGTTTTATCTATGCAACAAATAATTAAATGACATATATAAATCCTTTAAGATATGCAAAATATATGTTTGTTTGATTGTGGTTAAATATAGCACTCAAGGGTATTTTACTCCTGACATATCATCCACTTTACACGGTCCATTGTCCAAAAAAGGTGGAAAACCAGGAGGAAACCTTGTAAAAACTGCCCCCCCCCCCCCCGATTCCAGAGTCACATCAAGTAAATCGCTCATATAGTGATATACCCAGGGGTTCATAGAAGTCCAGTTTAAATTACCCTAATAGGGAGAATTAACAATTCGAGACAACATTTTAAGCATCATTTAAAAAAAAAATAAACAAATTCCGACTCCATATTTAATGTTTAATTATGATAAAAATAAAAAATGCAAAAAATTCAATTTGCCACTAAACAAAATTGATATTTTTTTCAGGACAAAATTCAATATTAGGACGTCTATGAACCCCTGATACCTGATAGTCATCAGATGGAATTGATCCTGTGAACTGCAAAGTATAGTGTCACCATAAACACTGAAATAGATCTTGAATATGTATGTGTCTTATGTTGAAAGGTACTTCTTTTTACACACATAAAGAAAAACACTAATATACACAAACCTGAACAGTATGCCAGAGAAACAAATGAATCCCCTTCCATTGGTGAAATTCTTCCTACCACAGTCAAATTAAATAAATTAATAATGTGAACATTGCCACCGGCTGTTGTTATGGCGACTTGTCCCACTGTTCCAGTACATACTGACTGTGACTGACCCAAAGACAAGCTTGCCTCAGATTCAGTGGGACTTTCTTCTTCCTCAGAGAGAAGAGTAAATTCAAGTGGCAGAGTCAATATGCTGGTTATTGCATCTTCTGCATTATCTATTTCTTTCACAGCAGTGGGCGTTTCTTCCAGTCCTATGAATTCCCCTATCACTTTAAGCCTATAAATTAGAATATAACCTCCCTTAGCAGGAGAGGCATTAGAATTGCCACTGGATGAGGCATCAGTTCCAGCTTCAGACGACAATTCTGAATGTTTCTTAACACAGCCATTATGCCTCAAGTCTGTAGAATTGGAGCTGTCTAACACAACTTTAGGAGCTAGAACAACAACAACACAACTGTTGTCAATGGTAGGTATAATATCATGTATAACTAGAGCATCGTGTTGGCAGCAGCTGGGTACCTCTATGCACTGAATGGGACCACATCCTCTTGGGACAGGGGCAGGCTTTGATTCCACATTTATCACTCTCTCCTGTAACTCTTTAACACTTTCCTCTTTCTCTTCATCAATGATTCCATTCACTAAAGTACTTTGTGTTGCTTTTTGTAAATCAGATACTGATTCAGAAAATGTTTTTCCTGGCGCTGGAGTGAATCCAACAATCTGAACATCAGGGTCAGACTCATACATGGAGTCAAGCGGACCCCAATCGTCCTTTATTGTACAGTTATGGAGTGGCAATACATTGGTGGCATTGGTTAATGACTTTATAGGATATTCTCCTACAATACCACTCAGTTTTTGTCGGTTGTCCTCCGGGCGAATTGGCACAACTAATAAATAGGGACTAAATGTACACAAATCTGATTGACAATCCTCCGAGTCATCTTGAGAGTCTGTGATTATCTGGGGAGGATCATCTGTACTAACAACCTCGTTCACTTTGTTCATCAGTTGAACATCTGTCTTTAAACTTTCCTGTTTATTCTCACCATCATCGGAGTCAGTGAACAAAAATTTTCCAGTTCTTAGTGACACTCCACACACCAGACTGGGGCACAGAAGAGAGTTAGCTCCCTTTGCTTGAGAGGCGGGGACAGGGCTGGCAGCAGCAGCACTAGGACCTGGGGCAGGAGAGGATGTAGGCACTGAGCCCATGCTGGATTTATCACTGACAGAGTCACCTTTCTCTCCACTCTGTCTTTCCACTACACAAAGGGACTGAACTCTAACATCTTGTGATGGCCGTGTCCTTCTCTGGGGCTGGCTCTCTGAAAAACAAATAGGTGTGCCATCACATATCTATAGAAATTTAAAAACTACATTTGCTCTTTGAAAATTTGGTTATGTGCATCATGCTTAACTAGGTGATGATGGTTCAACATTTGCAATGACTATGTAAACATTCTGAAGATATCTGTTTGATGTTTGTTTGATTGGTGTTTAACGTCGTACCTGAAGATATCTGAAGTTTACATTGTTTGAATATTTTTGTGTATTGTAACTATGCTTTTTCCCTCACATGATAGTGTGCGATAACAACTATGACAAAATACTTAAACTCATGAGTAAAAACTTTGTGAAATAATCAACTGTCAAGACAAGGGCTCCAGATCAGATTATTTTCAGTGCCAAATAATACTCTTCCAACAGAAACAGCTGGGCATTTCACCATAAGCAGGAATACGAAATTGAAATCAACTTGTGAATAATGAAAGGACATAATAAGAACTCTCTGTGCATCCAAGTGATATTCATTTTGAAAAGGTAAATCCAATCGTGTTTACAGGCAACATTACATTTTCACAGCTGTTTATGGGGTTTCTAGGTCAACAAAGTACCATACTATCTCTGATTGCTGGAACAACAGTGTCTGATGTCAATAAACTAATTTCATCTATTGATTCATGGCATACAACTTTCTCACACCTTTAATTTCCTTAATAAATCAAGTTTAGTCCTTTTTTAACCAACCCAATATTATAAATTATTTGTTTGACTATATTTATTCAAAAACATGATTTGTGATGGCCCTGATGGTTTTTCTTTATGTTTTGTTTCAATTGGCTCATTATCATTTGACAAAATCACATGAATCATGTCTCAGTTGATTTTCGAACTTCACCATTACAAATCAATCAACAGAATGTCGCTGTTCTGTTTTGGCAAGGAGTGAAAGGTGCTGATATAACTCTTATCTGGAGCTCCTGTCAAGATGCAGTAACAAAAAATGGTGTTTTTCATCAGCCGAGGGAAGCACCAGGCTGCAGGAGCCAAGTACCAGTTGAATGCACAATACCTTTGAGGAGATCTGGATGTAGTGGTATATCTGGTAGACTATTGCTGAAAGCTGACCCAGAGTCCCCACTATGGCTGGCCACATATTCAGTCTCCTCTATAGACATACACTCTGGGATGGTAGGTGATGGAGACTTCTGGAAACTATAGAAATACAAGGGACTGTTTGATTTCCTGCTATAATCACCTCACAATAATGTTAATGTTACTACACATCTGATCTCTACATTCATAACTTAACTTATCTCAGCTTAACAAAACAGCAGGCCCTCTGAATTGAGGTGAGTGATCTGTGTTAAAGCATAGGACAGCATGTTATAGATATGAAACTATGAAAATTGGAATTACGGATAACTTCACCAAAATCACCTAGATAATGTGCCTACTTTTTGGTTCAAATGTTTCATTGTAAGGAACTTCTCGCTTCAATTTTGATGATTATTAAACATAGGCAACAGACATGCTTGTGCATTAATATTTTCTTTCAAATCCTTTGACTCGTTGCCATTTTGTGTCCCATGTTTTCTGCGTAAGAGATAATTACATTACATCTTATAAAACAAGTTTGATCAGCTTGAAACACATTCAACAATATCCTTAAGTTTTAGTTGCTGTTTCAGAATCAGTAGTGTGCTGAGGGCTTAACAGTAAGAGATAAATGAACCGGATAAGTCTTCTAACCTGGTAGCTCCTCCAGTTGGTTTAGTCCCCACAGCTTCTTCACTGTCTCTCTGTAACCCAGTCTTCACAGCTATTATGCTGTCAGATGGCTCAATGTTAAACTGACAGTGTTTCTGAAATAAGCATTAAAATCAAACATTGTTATGTAAGGACTGCATTGATTGTTCATGGTTGGTTGGTTATAGGATTTGTGGCGTTTTTCCATCCTTTTGGATGATTCACGCCATTGATATTTCATGTACTAGTCTTAATGTGGTTCAACAATCTTAGCATGTTAGACTTTAGGATACTAGTTTCTCAGGCAATTTGTTTTGAAATAATGGTGAGAGCGGGAGGCTTTTATTTTTATTTTTGATATTTTCAGAGGAGACTTTGTTTTAATTATTGCATTTTTTCTTTATGACCCATGTTAAGGGAGATAGCTCGGCATGTTTTATCTTTGACATTTGAACTGAGTTATCTCCCTTTAATATATAAACTGGATGTTAACAATGCAAAAGTTGCCAAATGTGACGCGAAACGGTCTGTTTATGTCAAAGTAGTTATCATCATCGCTGTGATAAGCAAACAGATTTTTTAAAACAGATATAACTACTTTGTAGAATAAAACATATTATAAGCTTACTAATAATTACATTTCATTGAAAGCCAAATTTCATAATGCAGACAATAGACCTACTTACATGTAAGAAACCAGTTTGTTTTTTTTAATTGACATTTAAAATTTTTAGGCGGGGGGGGGGGGGGGGGGGG
>JARFOD010000004.1:55065-76346 GCA_031763545.1 Mopalia muscosa | reverse complement strand
AGTATAACACTTATGAGGCAATTAAATTACCCCCCCCCCCCCCCCTATCTCTGTAAAAAGAAGAACAGAAGCAAAGTTGTCTTTCAATAAAATGTTCTATTTACTTCAAAATGTTTATATAGACCTCTTAAGTTAAGATCAGGCAGCTTGCATATCATTGTTCATACTCATTGACATGCTCATAATGGTGTTGGTATATAAAGTCATTAACACGCATTTAATATACATTCAATCAGATTTGTACTCACATACTCATTGTTAATCTAACATCTTGTTTTGGCATGTTCATGGAAGTGTGTGTCATCACTTGTCACATGGTAGATGGTGAGAGAGATGTAATGACTGGGTGAAGGATTATGTATTGTAGAAAATTATCACAGTGAAAAATTCCCTGGAATGGAAAAGTTAACATTTTGAAGAAATTGATCCAAACAGGGAATTTTTTACACCTCAATTTTGGCGATGAAAGACAGAGGTATTTTGGAGGGTTTTTGAATCCACTCTGCCTTTCTAGTGCCTCTTCCACAACCCTCTCATCAATCAGTCTGCCCCTGCTGTTTAGGCCAACATCTGTCGTGATAGTTAGCCTGTTTTGTAGTTGCTATTTTGTATTCTATGTGCTGTTGTTGTCAGCTTGTGTATATGTATGTATGTCAATTTTATTCAATTTTACCCAAAATATTCAGGCAGGATTGCACCTCCATGTTTTTTATATTTATTCAAATTCTCGTTTCTTTTTTACCCCAATGGTTTTATATCAATGTGCTTACCTGGGATACCACCAATTTTTATTGTACTTATAATTTATTTATATTCAGCGTCTTTATATATTATATCCTGCTTTGTATATAAGCTTAATTTTTTATATATAAAGACAAATTGCGCGCACGCGGAATTATACTGCTTTTATCCGCACCCTTAATGGCTAACCCAATTATTATGGCTGTGACGTGCATGTATTTGGTATTCTGGGATAATGTGGAGCTGGGTGTCACGCTAACTAAATGTTGTCACATGAGAGGGTTGGTGGGAGACATTTCTCTCCATCTTTCAGCACCGTGGTTTTATTTTGGTTTTCTTCATTTTTATTTTATCAAAATTTTAATCGCATGTCAAAATTATTAATGAAAATTTGCGAAAGAAAAACGGCCACAACAAGGGCAAGGAAGGAGCGTTTCTGTGAAAAACTCGCGAAATTAAAAAGCTTGAGAAGAAACCCTAAATGCTGAGTGTTTTCGTGGCTCACAAAACACTCGGCTTGTGTGGGCCTCGAGTTTTCTGACGCTAGAAAACACTGAGTATTGGGCTTTCTTCATTTACAGACCAGTATTAACTCTGCTAAAGCATGGGATCACAAACTAGACAGCTTAACACGCATGTGGCGGGCGGTGCTACAGAAAGCGCGGCCGCTTGATGATTGGCTTGAACAAGCCGACCAGCTGCTCAAGGACCGAGAGGACGATGTTGGAACGCTGCTAAAAAAACACAAGGTGAATATAACTGCCACTAAAAATATTTTTGGCATGTATTTATTGGAATAGATGTACATTTTGCTGCTTAGATGGGGTTGCTACCTGGATTATTTGTTACCATGGTTTTAATAGCCAAAATAATTATTTATATGGATAAAAGTAAACTGTTTTTTGAAAAATAATAAATACCCCGACACTTATTTTTTCAAAACTCATGACATTATAAAATAATGCTAAAGAAATTTTAATGTTGCCCTGGTGTTCTCAGAGCTAAAGGGGAACAGGAAGCTGATCTGTTTGTCGCGTCAGTACTGTGTCCTGTTGTTGTTCTGTATTTGTCCGGTTCTCTGTTTGTTGCCAGTGGTGTCGAGGGTGGTTTCCTTCACCCATTAGGCTGGCACGTTGTCATATAAGTGAAATACCCTTGAGTATGAAGTTAAACCCCAATCAAACAAACAAACAAAAAGAAATATTTATTGGGCGTTTATTAATATCAGTATGTGACTATAAGTTGATTATAATAGTTATCTAGACTTATTTTGTGTGAATCCTCATCAATGTTGTCGCTGTCACCATAAAAAACTCAGTTTCTAGTTAAATTTGTCTCGCTTGTAAGAAAATCTATGATAAGGGAAAGCATGATACAACAAATTGTCATGTCATTAATAATAATAATAATATGTTTATAATTGTAATGACTTGCTTTTGATAAACTAGTTTTTCTTCGACCGAGCAAATCCTCGACTGTTACAAGATTACCTGACATCATGTAAAGAACTCCACCAGACTCTGGGTGATGGCAACACCAAACATCTAGATCACATGGTGGAAAGTCGGGAACAGAACTGGAAAGTAATCCTTTACTCTACCTGTCTTACCTAAATGTCAAGTCATACGATCTACTTTATGTTGTTAAATAACCAGTGTTTATTTTAAGAAATAATTAAAGAATCAATAAACTGCCATTCAAAGAAGCTGCAACTTTGTCATGAGCCACTGCCATCAGTCTTGTGGTCGTGTTCCCTTATTTATAAGTGTACAGCTGATCTTCTGGCAATAGCTATTTAACCAGGTGTAAGCAGGGAAACTGAATGCCCTCTTGCCTATTATACCACTTTATGATTAATTGTGTTAGTGTCATTTTCCACTGTTCCTGTAGAATGTGGTCATGTAAGTAAAATACCGTTTGTTTTGATCAATCAATTAAGAACCCTTTAACAGGTATTCTGGTCAATAAGTGAAACCAAGTATGTAATAGATATGTTTTATAACACTGTTATCCATTGAAAAATAAATGATTTTTATCACTTCTAAATCAAGAATGATCTCTTTTTCTAGCTGATACAGTTCCATCATCCTATTCATAGAACAAAACTTGAATTTTGTCTTCAAGAGAATAAATTCCTCCAACAAGTTGAATCAGGGGAACTAACTCTTGTTGAACAACAGAAACAACTTCATACACAAGAAAATATAAAGGAAATCTTGAAGAAACACAGGGTAACCACAACTTTTATCAACATAACTGATTCATTTTTTTGCATTTTTAAGAAACGTTTTGTTTTTTTTAAGTTCAAGTTCTTTTTTATATTGATGGAGGTAATGGTGAAGTTGAAGGTGAAGGTGATAAATGCAAACTTCCTATGCAATGGTTTTCTATGAGCTACGGGTGAAGACAAAACAAATTTGTTAATGTGATTTTAACACAAAATGTGCACATTGTGTGTCTTATTGCACCACTTTTTGTCAGGTACTTTAAAGGGGATTCCTGTGACCTTTATTCTGCTCTCTTCACATCTTTCTATGAGTGAAATGACCATAGTGATAAAGTTCTTACAAATTGATTTGAATTTTTTACAGACAAGAGTGGAAAACTGTATTTTATGAATTCCTCTTGTGAAATAGAAGTAAAGGTATCTGGTTGATTTCTATCAAATTTGATGAATATGTTTTTTCTTATTCCAGCAAACATTCCACGATGGTCCATTCATTCCAACATGTCAAAACTGTTTAGCTGAAATGAAAAAATGTGTAGAAAGATTAGAAGAATTGGATTCTGATGATTCTAGTCTGGAGGATCGTCATGACAACCACTGGAAAAGATGGCGAGCGCTTCTGGCTGCCCTCGATGACACACATTTACAACTTAAACAACTGCCAGAAAGATGGAAAGAGTATAACAACAAGTAAGCCATTTATAACCCCTTTTCACATTTCACAGTTATGTAAGGGTCAGGATCCCAGGTTAAAATCTCCACAGTTTTGAGGCTGTGCCAATATCCCATAATTGTTTTTAATAAAAATTCTCGCCAAATTATGATGAGTACAGAGAAATCAATGATACAAAACATGGCCAGTACCAGCAGTATAAACTGTTCAAATATGGACATGTTTTTACAAAAAAAAATATATGTTTTCTATTGAATAAGAAGCTTCAATCCTGATTTCTCTCAACAGATTTATTGATTTTACAAAATGGGTAGCTGAGGTAGAAAGACTATCTAAAGATCTCCAGAATGAATCTCTAACTACCGAGGAATACAAAACGGCTTTAGAGAAATTTCAGGTATGCCAACCTCCTGTCAAACTGCACACGATATATTTTCATTTAAACCTGTCTGCTTTCAAAGTCTTTTTAAGATTTTAGATCAACTATTTAGGACAAAACAAGCTGTGTCCACATTATTGCTTTGTCATAAAATATAGTATGATTCAATTTCTATCGAGACGTTATTTCTAAGACATTATTATGTTTATGTCACATAGATTAATGCATTTCTATACAGGAAGCTATGATGAACTTGCGTCAGTTTGCTGATGACTCTACCTGGTTAGAAGGAAATCTCAATGAGTTGCTAAAGGATGCACCGGATGCAGACTCCGAAAGAGAGAGAGCCCGATTAAAAGAACTTCTCGAGAGATTCCGAAACTTACAACCAAATTTGAAAGAAGCTGGTGCCAAATCAAACCTGTTTTCAAAATGTTATGATTTCCGAGATGTTGTTGGTAATCGTACGAGTTGGTTAGATGATTATCAGAGACAAGTTTTGGAGCAGCCGTATGTAGATGGTCTGGAAGAAGCAAGATCATATTTGCAGGATCATGAGGTATTCTATAACTCTTAACGTTTTTATAACCAAAAAAGTACGAACTAATAGACACAGTTTTAAATGGCCATTGTCTGAGGTATGAGATTCTCCTTTTTAATGGTACAATAGGCATGCGAGCTGACATATTTATCTTATTGTTTCGACAAGCACAGATTCTTAACTCACATTACATTATGGCTTCTTCTGTGATATTGCAAAAACACTTGGAACAAAAACTAAGGAATTGTGCAATGCTGTTTTATGAGGGAGTAAAATAATACACAGCAGCAAATTTCCTCTGTTTTGGAAGAAAAAAAGTGATACAAACAACAGATATAGAATATAGTAAAGATGTAGAACAAAAATGATGTTTGCATAAGCAACGTCTAAAGCTTGAAGTACATTACATATAATACAAGTTTTATTATGATTGTGTAATTTAAAAAACAAATTGAATATAGATGACTTGTAGAGAGAGATTTATTACCCAAAATGGGCCCAATATGATAACACAATTCCAAGATATAAAGGGAAAAAAAATTCTAGTTTCTACGTCCAGTAGTACACATAAAAATGTCCAAAAGAATAAGAAATATTGTTGCTGTAAATTACCAGTTTTACATTAGAGATAGTTTGTGTTGTATAGAAAAAGATTAAGATAGTTAATAAGCAGATAAGGTATAATTGGTTTGTGGGTTTTCTTTTCAAAAGCTGTAGGGATATTAGCAAAGAGCACAAAGGATTAAAGGATTAAGATTTTGACTTGTCAGTGCTTGTTCTAAATCAGACAGACTTGTAGTTAATTTGTGTCATTTGAAAAATGGGTTATGAGAGGAAACATGGATACAAGTAAGGAGGATATATTTTACTTTCAAATGTAGTTCTAATTTGTCAACAAGCCCATTATTTTCATGATATATACTAAAATTTAAATAGCGTAATATCTATAGCTCTGTTACTATGTTGTTTCTTTAAAGCCCTATTTCAGTCATATGTTTCAGTATAGTTAATGAATCGATCCCAACTTCTGAAAGTGACTTAATATGAATTCTTGTAACACAAAGTTGCTTGTTTTGGACAACCCCACCTAGCATGTTTGGAATGATTTTATCCCTGAACATCACTACAATTATGGTGTTGTTTATTTCCTCAGCAAATTGTACGGAAACTAGAATTGGAAAAGGCCCACATTGAGCAGGATATTGAAAAAGGCCAGAAACTAAGTCGAGATAAAGACACTCCAGCGTTTGTTTCCAAAGCTATCAATGAACTGTCTACGAAATGGAAGGACACGAATACTCTAGCCAAAGCAAAACATGAGAAACTAAAGGTTTGTATCCTGTTTATGAATTGAAAACACTATTATATGTACTGTTTATAATGACTAACCCAGGTCGGTAAGATAAGTGAGCAAACTTAGAGTTACACTGTATTTTAATCAGAATCATCATTCTCTCTCCTTTGATGTAACCAGATTAGTACAACTTGTTGTAAATAAACACGAAAGTACTGTACATTTGAGACATGAATTTTAACAAATGATCTTTTTGTCAATTTAATGACTATGATAATTCATATGAATTTGGGTAAAAATTAGTTTAATTTTTTTACTTATATGGTTAGTTATAAATGTTATAGGAGCCAATGTTTACATTGTTCTCTTCAGGAAACAGTGCACAACTGGGAAAATTACGAAATGGAGAGAGCTACCCTACTACAGAATTTGAAGAAGGCCGAAGAGGAGCTGGAAAAGGCGCCCTCTATCAGCGGACAAGAACATGCCCAAAAAGATCTCCAGGCCAAGAAGGTAGAAATAAAATTCTTTTGGAGATGATAATTTTTAAATTTCAACTACATTTAAATATAAGATATTAGTTTAGGATATGTGATAAACAGTCCGTATATTGATACCCCTATTTTTGTTTCAGGCTATGCAACATTCCCTTGGAAAACTGAAGAGCAGTTTGTCAGAAATGCAGAAACTGAACACTATACTAGCTGAGGGCGCTAGCCGGGAACGCAAGGGCCCTCTCAAGGGCGAAATGAGTGATATCGACAAAAAGCTACAAAACATTTCAGTCCGGCTGAATGCCAAACTTTCTGACCTAGAAGCCACCATTGCTAAGTGGACCGAGTATTATAAACGACTGAATAACTTCTGTGATTGGCTGAACAAGAAAGAAGAGAAGCTGACAGATGCTAACGACCAAGATGGCTCCCCAGAGGACCAGTATGAACAAACCAAAGTAAGCAACGACATTGTTTGTCTCCTAATGGTGGAAACCTCATTTGTCCCTCTGTTTTACAATTAAATCTCAGTATGACCATGCGCAAGTGAGTGCAAAGTTTGTATAAAGCTTTAGCTAGATAAGGTGGTGATCAACAGTGTTAAAAACAATGCCATTTTGGGAAAGGTAACCGTTAAATTCATTTACTTAACTTGCTATTTTTTTAGGATATTTGCTCTGATGTTTTTGAGAATCATATCACATTGGAGAATCTCGAGAAGGATGCTCGAGGTCTGTCTCAGAATTTCCGCTCCAGAGAAACCAGTGCCTTGAAATCCAAGTTGACATCTGTTCGTCGCCAGTGGGAGAATTTATGTTCGCGAGCCAAAGATCGTAGCTCGTCGTTATCCGATAGTGTTGCTCACTGGCATGTATACCAGAGACTGGCTCAACAGTTGACACCCTGGATTACCAAGGCGGAGCAATACTGCACCACAGAACTTCCCAAATGTGCATCAATGGAAGAGGCAAGGAAACTCCATGATCTTCATCAGGTAAGGGAAATCGTTGTTGGAATTGAATCATTCTTACTGCATGTACTGGGTGATCCCATGTTATATTTTGTGTTTTGCCAACTGTCCGTATATATGATAAACATCTCTTGCTTGTCTCCAGAAAGTCTGTAGATTGTGAAAGCTAATAGTTAATGACCGAATATGTAGATGATATTTTTTACACATTTAACTAGTTGTAACTTACCATGTTAAAGGTGGGACAAATTAATGTTGTATTAAATGATCAATTAAAAGTAACAAAGAAATTCCTGTTAGATTATGTTAACAGCTGATGCTTTTCTGTTCAGAATTTCCTTCATGAATGCGAGGAACAGTTCCCAACTTTTGAGAAGATGAACATGGAAGCTGGTTATTTACTGCAGCAACCTGCTGTGGCTGGGGAAGTCGGTGATATTCGACAAAGATGGGATGCGATAATTGCTGCAACAGAAGACCGAACTCACAAAGTCGATAAGATGTATGGAGCATGGAATGCCTACGAAAATGAACGAGGAAATTTTGAGGAGGTTGTTGAAAAGCTGAATGTCCGTCTTGAGAGTGAACCCAATGTTGTGTCCACAGATGTCCAGGTGCTTCAAAATGAAGTCGCTATATGCAAGGTAACCTATAAATCTTTATGAAAGTAACAACTGGGGTGTCTGTAATGTTGTCACAGAACTGCATTGCACATTGTGTAGCTCATCAGTACACAAAGTGTATTCACATATTCACATTTCAATTTAGCATCATTTAAGTTCTTGAATTATTTTTCTTGAACATATCCATTACCAAATCTTATCAGGCCTGCGGTCGTGGTTACGAGGTTTCCTCATGGTTTTCGAACGTAATAAGGCTGTGTACAGTGTGAAGTGGAAAATCCATCGTCATATAAGTGAAATACCTTTGAGTACGACGTTAAACACCAAACAAACAATCCAAATCTTATGTTTAAACTTATTCGCTGTCATGGTTACTCCCTTTTTTCTTTAAATAATAGGCTTTACAAGAAGATATCCGAAGCCATCAGCCCAAATACATGGCATTACAACGTCAACTGGAACAGTTAAAACCGTATGTTAATCCAGAAGGCATTGCTAATCTGGAACAATCTCAAGAGGTTATAAAGGACAAGTGGGAAAATGTGAACTCTTCTGCAGTAGAGAGACAAACAGTCTTGGCAGGAGCTCTTCAACATAGGAGGGACTTTTATGGCCAGTTGCAGGATTTTGAAAAATGGGTTAAGAAAATGCAAAGAAAGCTGGACTCGGGAAGTGAAATTTATACTGATGAAGTCGGTGATATGCAGAATAAGTTGAAGGTAATTAAAATTATACATTGTGATTTGTAATTATTTTTAAGTACATGCTGTTATTGTTTATTTTATGATTATATTTATTAGTGTAGTTGCAACAGAAAATATGGCATGAGCAAATTTTTGTTTCATAGAAGTGACCAAATGCATTTTGTAGGTGTCTTGCCATTATATAAGTTTCTGCATTTAAGCCAGGATGGTTGTCCATCCTTGGGGCTGACAATAAAGGCATATAGTAACTTTTGATATCAATTGAAACAATTGTTACTGTTGTTGTATGTATAAATTCATATTCATTTTTAAATGTTAGTTGTTGTACTTTCAAAATGGAACAAGGTTCGGGCTTTTTGCCTCTTTTTTTTTAAAGCATATATCAAATCTATCACATTTCTCAAACAAAATGAATACCTTTGTTATAATAAATAATAAACCAGGAGATTTCTTGTCGACAGGGTATTAAGGACGAGTGCAATGATAAAGAACCAACATTTGAAAGGTTACAAGAAGAGTTTAAGGAGCTGATTAAAGAGTGTAATGATGATGAAGCTGTGATATTAAGTGATAGGTTTGATAGGTTAATGGCTGGTTACACAAAGGTGGAAGATCTGGTCAAAAACCGTGAAGAACTGTGTGATAAATGGGGTGATTACCACGGTGCTCATAAAGATACCCAAAATAGACTCAAACAGATTCAGTCTAGATTAAACAGTGGAGAACTCTCGGAAGGGGAGGTAAATCTACTTAAAAAAGAACTTGAAGACTTAAAATCCAATATGGGTGAATGGGCTGGAAATTCAGCCGAACTTGATGAGCTGTTAGCTGCTGCTCAAATAGTGATAAAAGATAGAGCTAGTCAGCGTACATTTCATTTTGGTTCAGAAGCTCAAAACATTGAAACACTTTGTGAACAAGTAGCTTTCACTGCGCAACAAAAACAGGCGCATCTGGACTCTCTTTCTCAACTCTGGTCAGACTTCCTTAACAGAAGTCAGGATCTCACAGAAAAGGTGAAGGACATTGAAGATAAAGCAGATAATGTCAAGGTCACACGTTCAGATCTCCAGGGAATAAAAGATGTTGTCAGAGAAGTTGAGGTATTTGGTATAAATATGTCATAAAACACATCTTAGTTTTCTTATGTGGTTATATTTTGTTGTCTCTCCATTCATATTGATTCAGACTTGAAACAATTGTAACATTTCTTGTATTACGATAACCACGTCTTAGCTAGGCAAATTATTGAAAAAATAATGGCAAATATTTTTTTCTACCTGCACATATATCGAAAGGGGAATAAGATTTTTCCGAGAGTTTGAATGTCAAAATGTATAAGTTACTTGTCATTTTTTAAATAATTTCTAGTTCGTTTTTTTTTTTAGTTTGTTTTTGCTGCTTATGTTATTTTCTTGTTATTGAATTTGCTTATGTTTGATTCCAGGATTTGCGTGATGATGTTTACAGTCACAACCCAGAGTATGAGCAATTACGAGAATTGGGTCGTCAAATCATTCGGGCTGACAGTAGTCGTGCACCTGAGGTTCAGGCCATGTTGGGTCGCCTTGGAGAGGACTGGGAAGCCACACAGACAACGTTAACAGGAAAACAGGAACAGTATGCAGGAGTTGTTTCCCTTTGGCAGCAGTATAATGACAGTAAACAGGGTGTCAGTCATGTCTTACAAGAAATAGACCCTGTACTACAGCAAGATACGGTGTTAGACAATCAGGCCGAGGTGAAAAAAGCACTTGACCAACACAAGGTGAGGATTTTGGCTATTTCATATAGCACCTGGTACAGAAAATTTAAAATCCTAATCTGCAGCAGACAACAGAACTGCCCAAGTGTCAATTCTGTCATTATTATTTTATGAAAAATGTCATGAACCATAAATTTTAACCGTGAGTTTATAATTTACAGACGGCTGAATTTGATTTGAGCACCAACCAGAACCAATTGGATCAGATGAACTCTAAGGGCTTACAGTTACTGGACAAACTGAAAGGTCTCTCCGAGTTTGAGCTGGCTGTCGTTGAGGATGACCTTGATGATATTAACCTTACCTGGGAAACTGCTAATGAGGTAAGGGAATTGTTTGTAACTAGAACTGAACTGCAGGTACATTCACAGTTTGGGAATCATATAGCGGCATAGAAATAAAGTTCTTTCAATTAATTTGAAGAGGATTCATAAAGAAGAAGTAAATATTTTTTATTCTGGTAGATCTAAGTTGAAGTCTATGTTGTTTAATTTCCTGTAAAATTACCAATTAATTTGACTACCCAAAGACAAGTTAAACTTTGTCTTGCTGTGGCAGCACCCTTTATATAGCCTTTTTGTGTCTACTGTTAGATTTAATTTCATATAAATATGTTTGTTATGTTTTGTATCACCATAGAGTATAGAGACAAAACGAGACAATCTTGAAGCTCAGTTGGCTTGCTGGGACCAGCTACAGTCGGGGTCAGAAGAGGCGGCAACCTGGGTGGATACCATGGTAACCAAACTAGAAGACACACTCAACAACTTCGATGATGCTGTTAATGTGGAAACAAGGCTGCAAAAATTCAAGGTAAAAAAAAAGTTTGTTTGTTAACTGTATATGGATCATCTTCATTTTAATGTTGTCTGTTAAAAAAATATATATAAATAAAATGTTTTATAAAAAAAATAAAGGTTTATTTTGTTAATTTTGCAGGAAGAGCTTCCTCATTTTACGACTGTGTTAGAAGAAATAGATGAGAAGATTCTAAATTTGAAACAACTGAACCGTGACCAAGAAATTCCTGAGCTTCTGAAAGAACAGGAACGGATTCAGGAACAGTTTGATAAAGCCACGACCTTAGCGGGACAATTAGAGGCGGTTCTAGAGAGTTACTCTGATGAACGTCTCGACCTACAAAAACAGATAAACGCAGAAACGAAATGGTTGAGTGATGTGAAAGAGGCTCTGTCCAAACAGGATGATGTCACGGGATCCGATGAGGATCTGATGAGACGGCTTTATGCCTGCAAGGTACATACCATTTCCTTCATTCTTCTTCATTTTGTCAATAGTCGTGTTAAATTGTCAAGTAGTAGAGACAATCTTTAGTTTTTCTGATAAATGTTTTCTTGCAAAGCTTTTCCAGGTCAACCATAAATTTAAGAATTAAGAAATGAATTTAGAAGGATTGACTTTTACAATCATTGAGATTTTTAAAATTATCTCTGTCTTTGTGTATATTATTCATAGCATAATAGCACTGTCTGAACCAGCTGGGACTAGGTCATGTTAGAATTTTTAAGGTAAAGACACACTATGTATAAATACTTTATTGTTTCTTTGTTTCTTTGAAGGACATTCGTGATGATTTAGAGGAACACAAAATACATATTGAAGCTTTACAGGAGAAAGCTGGTCAACTCCAGATGAAATATCCTTCAGCAGAAACGGCTAACCTTGTCCGAGATGCCATTATCCTTAATAAGAAATTTGAAGCTACTCTCGCTCGATCTGACAAAGTGGAAGAGTTACTTGAAGATACAGTTGAACAGCATTGTATCGAAGCTCAAAGTGACCAAGAACGATGGATGGAAAAAGCCAAAGAGAAAGTGGTATGGTGTCAAGATGTTGGAGATCGTTATGGTGCGGAGGCCAAACTTGCCACTATACAGGTAACATCTTTTATTTCAACGTCAGTCTTTGTAAGAAAAGATATTCTGCTAATTTTACTACATGTAAACCTAAATGTATTCTTTAATATTGGAAACTTGAACAAATTTTATGGTAGTTTTTTGTACATGAAATCTTCAAGAAGGATTTTTATAATCTCTCTGAAAAATTTATTTATATTTTATAATTTTTTTGTATTCTAGGAGTTAGAAGCTAGTGTTGAAATGGAAGAACAGAAAAGGGAAGTGGCTGCTGCTAAGGCCAGCATTCTCATGTCTGCCCTTCCTCAGAAGAAACAGTCCGTATTGGAGGGCAAGCATTCTCATACTGTATCTGAATGGCAGACATTGCGACAAACCTTAGGACTTGCAAAGTAAGTCATTTTGGTCATATCTTCTTTCGCATTCTTTGGTTCATCTTTAATTTAATAACACTCTTTATTGGTTGACAAGTAGAATAAGGATGCCTGACTGGGTTGTCTATTGATTTAGCTGTCAATATGCAGTGCCTCTGTTAGGTATTGGTCAGGTGTCAGTATTTTATCTCTAGGTGAGATATTAGCTAAGCTGTCAATATGCAGTGCCTCTGTTAGGTATTGGCCAGGTGTCAGTATTTTATCTCAGGATGTCCTGTGATTGGGCATTGGCGGGATGTTGATATGTTAGTTGTGGGTGGAATATTGGCTTAGCTGTCCGTATATCCTGTGATTAGGTGTCAGGTGTCTTCTGTATGGATATTCCATGTATATTATGACAAATAGCATAACTTAAAACATTGTCTGGTAAACAAACTATTGTTTTCAATGTAATGTATTGAACAAATCAATAGTTTTTGTCAATGATTTTGACCTAGTCAAACTGTTTTCAGCTTTAACACATAATGATTATATACATTTGTTTTTAGAACAAAGTTGGAGAGTTCTTTGGACCAATGGAAAGCCTACGATGGTAAATATGAGAACCAGTCTTCGTGGATCAAACAGGCGGAGTCTAGACTGAGGACATTATCAACACTCTGCCCTGACCTCACCAGTAAAGAGGAACAGCTTCAGTTAATTAAAGTAAGGGGAATTATTAAATTTGATTTAGGAGTTCATGACTGAGTTCAGTGGTCAGCACATGGTACTACAGACCCTATGTTGGTCAAAAAGTCCTCTTGTGGGCCTGTGGTATATGAGGGAGTCAAAGGGGGGATTTTTACAAAGACTTGGTTTGCTGCTATAGCAGAATAAGACAGTCCCTTGTAATCATATTAGTGAAATACACTATTAAACTTGAAGCAAACAAATCCAAATGTTGTGAGGAATTGTTTCTAGCACATTATTCAAATTAAAGAAATACAAATATCAAACACTGATTTAGATTTGTAATAGTTTATATAGTTTTGATATAATAAAAATGTCTCTTGAAAGTGGGAAAATGTTTATTGTATTAAAACACAATTGAATTTTTTTCTCCAGTAAAGTTCTGTCTGGTGTCAGAGATAACTTTAAGTCACAAACGTCAAGGTTTTCTTGTTCTCTTTTGTTAATATCTTTGGAATTCTAACTTCAAACAGGATTTAGAGAGAGATATTGAGTTACATTGTGAATCTATAGAAGATGTAAGAGATAATGCTGAGGCCATTTCTAAATCAACTGGTGATGGGCGAACTGCCAGCTACGCAACTCAACTCACGTCTCGATATCAAACACTGATGGATTCTCTCAAGGTTTGTTCAAACATTTCCACAATGGCTTCACCAGGCTCAATACAAAACAGTGATTTGACAAATAATGAAAAGAACAAAATAAATATCCTTCAATTAGTGCACAACTATCATATGTGTTAATTTCAAGAAGAAAGTGCAAGAAGAAGTTATCAATGGTTTATCTGTGATTCCACCGCAGACGTATCTCTCAAAACAGATATGTATAATTCTTGGTAATAACTCAATTTTTACCATATGTTCCTTTTTCTGCCACAGGAGCAAACTGAGAAGAAGGAACAAGGGATTGAGGACCATCAAACTTACCTGTCCAATCAACAAGTGTGTTTAGATTGGTTAACAGATGCCCAGAAACAACTAGAGGACTGTGCTCAGTTACCTGGCGATGAACACTCACTCAATCAGAAACTGGCTATTATTAAGGTATTGAGTCACATTTCAAATCTCAAAGTATTATTATGTGTACTTGGGATAATTACATGTTTTTGTATGATGCTATTAATAGGATGTTTTATTCAGCTTAATTTAAGTAACTCGAATTGAAATCTGAGGGCTTGTGGGTGGGAGCTTCATTTTGTCCTGGGCCCAGCTGTTTAAAAGTGTATTGACTTTAAACCATTGTTGGATGATGTCACATCACAACTGAGTTTCTTTGTGATGTTACAAATTCAAGCCTGGCATAACTTTTTAACAACCAAACCCAGGTCACTTGTCTCTAAAGGAAAACACAAAGCAGATCTGTAAATGCTATATTTGTATTGTGTCTGGTCATTGTTTGTTGACGGTTGTGGTTTCCTTCACCCAACCGGCTGCCACGCAATTATATGAGTGAAATTACCTTAAGTACAGGGCCCGGTTGTTCAAAAGTGTATTGACTTTAAACCATTGTTGTACGAAGTCACGTCTGACTTAACTTTTGAACAACCCAACCCAGTAAAACAAACAGATTGAGTAAATCTTTCATTTTACTCCAATATTTCAACTTTGTTGAATCATTTTAAATATGCTTTAATTAGGATACCGGGCCTGCAGTGAATAACATTCTATGTTAATTAGTGTTTTAACTGTTCATGCTTGGAAATTACAGGACTTAATAGCCAATAAAGATGAGGGATTATCCAAGCTTAATTCAGCACTTGAGTCAGGAGAAAGACTTTATCCAAATACAGCAAATGAAGGTCGAGAGGTCATTCGTCAGGACTTACGCTCACTCCGAGAATCTTGGGAAAAGTTTAATGACAATCTTAATGGTACTCAACGTAAACTGGAATCCAGTCGCATGCAATGGTCATCATTTGATGAGAATTTTGATGATGTGTGGAAATGGATGGAAGACGTTGTCAGTCAAATTGCGGCCGATAAACCACTGAAAAATACATTACAGGAAAAGAAGGCCACACTACAGAGATACAAGGTACGTAATATTTAATATCATGCAGCACTTAGGTGCTGTCATTTAATGTCACTCTTTGAATCACATCCTGTTATTTCACATGTTTCTAAAGGCCTGTGGCTTGGTTCAGTGGTAGCGAGTGCGCTTCCTGAGCTTCGATTTATCGTTCACAGGTTCGAGTCCGCCTTTCGACAAATCAGGTATATGAGCGAGTCACATGTTGTGGCTCCGGCAATCACAAGGGTGGTTTTTACGAGGTTTCCTCCCGGTTTTCCACCTTAATAAGGCTGTATACAATGTGAAGTGAACAATCCGTCATCATATTAGTGAAATACCTTTGAGTACGACGTTAAAGACCAATCAAACAAACAAACACATGTTTCTAATAGTCTTGCTTTGTCAAACTCCACTTGTAATGGTGGAAACAATAATTTGCTCCTCCTTGGATTATCACTTTCAAGTGTTTATACATTCAGACTTCACCAGTAATTATGCTGTTCAAACTTCACCAGTAATTATGCTGTTCAAACTTCACCAGTAATTATGCTACTCACACTTCACTAGTAATTATGCTGTTCGAACTTCACCAGTGTTTATGCTATTCAAAATTCACTTTTCAATGGTTGGCTGTGAAAGTTAATATCTAAAACCTAGCAACACTGTCCACAGTTTGAACATGTTTTCTGAAAATGGCTTTTTTATGTATAATACTTAAGTATAGTATAACTTTTAAGCTTAATTTACTTATCTTCATTGGAAATTTGGAAGCCATTGTGATAAGCAAAGACTTAATTTATTGCCGTCTCAAACAGAAAAATGGAAAGGGAGAAAGATTGCCAGCAGTGATAACTTTTGTTATCTGAGTGAACAATTACATGTAACTGTAACCAGGTCGCAAAATCAGATGAAACGGAGCGAGAACAAAATGGCAGACCAGAAAAGATATTATATTCTGTTTTGATATCCTTGTGATCAAGCCCCGCTGCCTCCACTTGGAATTACACTGACTTTGTGTTAGTGCTTGTGTCTTCAATCTGTCTGTTTATTTTCCTAATTGGTTTGTTTTCCAGACTCTTTGTCAGGACATTCAATCCCATCAGACAGCTATTGACAATCTGAGTGACAAGGGCAGAGAACTCTCTTCTACAAATATTACAAATAAAGTTGACAGCTTAAATACAGAGTACAGGGCCTTGGCAACTGAAGCTCAGGTAGGGTTTTCTTGAATCTTGTGTTTCAAAGTAGAAAAAATAAATGTAATAAATATACAGTTTATGTGTTTGCAGAGCATTGTTTTATCAACACTTACTGTAGTGTTCACAGTTTTCATATATTTCATTATGAGATATTGTTTATTTTAAATGAAATAGAAATGTTTCTAATGTTAAAAAAACTAAAATTCTAAATTTTTTGGTTTAAACTTGTTTATTGTACAAAGTCACATTAAGTACAAGACTTATTTCGTGGCTTGTTTTCATGAGATAATAAGTTGGTACATACATAGTAATATATCATGATTTCATTGGACAAAAGGATTTGAGTTATTTAATAATAATAATGAAGCTCTAATGACGTCATCATATCTACACAAGAATAACTTCAGACAAAAACAATGAACACGTGGATAACTTAGTCATGTGATTAAAGTAAATTTGTGCTAATAACCACTGTACGGAAATGGCCGAGGGATTTTCCGACATGGGTATACGAGCAAGGGCTAAGGCAATTTCCGTACCTTAAATAACCTCTCAAGCAATGCTGTCCTTTTCAAGGGAGGTAACTCGCACAGATTTATTTTACCATATCCACCTGTTTATTGTTTACGTCTGAAGGCTATTCTTGCGTTGATATGGAAACGATTGAACAATTGTATCATTTTGACACCCTGTTTTTAGAAACTTTAACATGCACAATATAGGGAAACGGTAAACATGTGCTGCCTATTTTCTTTAAAAGGGAATCAAAATGGTCATTTTGGACATCATTATGATTATTTCTGGCAAAGCCTCTCTATTCGAGTGAGTCCCACGACGTGGCGCCGCCAATCTTGGGTGGTGCTTTTAAATTCGTAAAACGAACAACGAGCTTTTCTTTCAACAAGTTTTTGTTTGCGTTTCTTTCAGCGGAGGTGGTGCAAACTTTATATTATCCACCAGTTTTCTTGGCTATAGCCCTGTGTATGGAGTTGTGGCGCCTATGTGTGAAAACGGCTACTGTGTGGCTTACTCTATAGAGGCGGGTCGGTAAGTGTAGACAACTGTCCCCGAAATCTATTGCCACGGGCAGTTTGTTTGAAGAGTAGCAATGGTGTCTTTTAAATTAACTTTCCAACATGATGAAAATGCTTCACATCTGGTTGTGCTAGTGTCAATTATTGTGGGAATACACCGCCGTCATATAAGTGAAATGCCCTCAATTAAGCACAGCGTAAAACACCAATCAATCAATCAAAACCGCAATCGTAATGTTTTGCGGTGATATACGTGAATCGAGATTTTACGCGATGTTATACCTCATGTTAATTAATAGTCCAAAGAATCAAACTAAATGAATATACATGTCAGTTGATGGCCAAGGACTGGGTCATATTAAGTCGGGACTCAGAAACATGATATTTTGTGAAAAAGTCACCTCGCAGACCCACACTTTTGCAAGACAAAATCACAACAGGCAGCTCCGGTCTTTAATTAGGCATAAAAGCCAACCAATCAAAATATTACGTATTCAGATACATGAACGTTTAGAATAATAAACATGTGTACGTTATTATGTTGCTCTACCGGTACCCAAAAGTTGTTTGTAACCATTAAGTAAGTAGGTACCGTGTAACTTTTCAACCTCTGGCTGTGACATTGGGATAAACCCGCACCATCACTGTCACTGTCACACCAGGAAGTCACACCATCACTGTCACACCATCACTGTCACACCAGGAAGTCACACCATCACTGTCACACCATCACTGTCACACCATGTCACACCATCACTGTCACACCATCACTGTCACACCATCACTGTCACACCACCACTGTCACACCACCACTGTCACACCATCACTGTCACACCATCACTGTCACTGTCACACCAGGAAGTCACTGTCACACCATCACTGTCACACTGTCACACTAGGAAGTCACACCATCACTGTCACACCATCACTGTCACACCATCACTGTCACTGTCACACCAGGAAGTCACTGTCACACCATCACTGTCACTGTCACACCATCACTGTCACACCGTCACTGTCACACCATCACTGTCACACGATCACTGTTACACCATCACTGTCACACCACCACTGTCACACCATCACTGTCACTGTCACACCATCACTGTCACACCATCACTGTCACACCATCACTGTCACACCATCAAGTCACACCACCACTGTCACACCAAGAAGTCACACCACCACTGTCACACCAGGAAGTCACACCATCACTGTCACACCATCACTGCCACACCATCACTGTCACAATATCACTGCCACACCATCACTGCCACACCATCACTGTCACACCATCACTGTCACACCACCAGTTAAAAAATAATAAATTGTAAGTATCATTACAAATAGAATTGCAATGATATACGGCTGATGGGCATCATAGTATAAATCCGGTGCATTTATACAGCTGTGATTTGCCGGGCGACGACTGCATGTTATTCTTCACTGGTGCACTCGAGTCTTATTTATACAGTGATATTCAAACTATTCTGTGTAACATCCTTTATTCAATCTGTTTTCTGTTTTTTCTGTAGAATAAACATTGCGATGACCTGTTGGAACAATGACAAGGAGACGGATAGTGTGAAGTTCAGCAAATCTATCCAAGACTGTTTACGGGAAATGACCGCAGTGATTCGAAACACAGATATAACGGCTAGATTGTAATGGACACTCTACAGCCGGAGGTCTCTGCTGGGTTAATTCCACAGGAATACATAACCAAAAAATAAAATCTGAATTTCAGGTAGATTTCTGTAAATGTCCGTATTTTAGTGGTCCCCATGTTCCCATTAACAATAAGATCCACGTCATTGTGTTTCTAGTCTCACTGTATTCTGTTAAAAATATCACAGTTTGGGGGCCAAAAAATACTGACGAATATCATCAAATGTGGGAAATAATGAAATCAGTTTGAAAGTAATCTTTCTCTTTAGAAGGCCAAATCTACAGATAGAACCAAACATCCACAGTGGACCATGACCAAGAAACCTAAACATAAATGATGTTTTTTGTGTTATTTGTGTACCATTTTGACCATATAATGGTGCCCCCGTCGAATTACTTACTCATGAGGTGGACATTTAATCGGGACACCTGAATCTCTTTCTTTTTGGTAAATACTGTACCTCATTCGCCCATACATGGGAGTAGTTTATGGGAGTTATCTAAGTCAATTGGTTCCCACATCTTCTCTAGCCAAGGGTAACTGTTCCAAGCTACTCTGCATTTCAAGGTTAAAATGCAGAGTAACTCGGAATAGTAACCCTTGGCTAGAGAAGATGTGGTTCCCATAACTAAGGGCTTGTACGTTTTTTTTTTAGATAAATCTATCCTTTGTTCATTCTAGCTTTTACTAATTTGGTTATAGCCGTGTTGCTGGAAATGTTCATTAGTGTGGATGTATAGGAATATAATGACGTCGGTGTAACCGTTGATATATAGAGAGTATATGTACAGTGCGTGATACGTGACGATATATCAGCTCGAGTTATCTCGGGTCGGACTGCGGTATCTATTGAGCTCGAAGAGCGAGATTGATACGCAGTCCGACCTGAGACAACGAGAGCTGATATAACGAAACATAACACACACTTTACATATAATCTGTGTATCATATACCTTCAATGGTTCTTGAAAAAATCGATTGTTGGGACAAATTGGACAAACTTTCAGGGAGGCTTGCTTGACAGAGGCAAAGTACTACTTATATACTATTTAGTCCGAGATTTAAAATAATCCAATGTTTAATTGTGACCTATAAAACTAGAAGCCTGATTATATGATTTCAGTATTTAAAAAACAGTTACACTGTTTGAAACTGAAATTAACAAAAGAACGCCAAGGGAAACCCCAATGACTGAACTGCCCGAACAAGTGAATTTTTTCTATAAAATTATGCACCCCAGAAAAACATTCGGGAAAACATTGTTCAATTTTAAACACTAACTAACGGCTTTATTTTTTTAAATTATAATGTAACAATAACATAAATGGAACAAATTGTCCGGTTGCCAAGTGTTGATGTGCTACGCAAGGTCGATGGATTTCCCCAGTAACGTTAGGGGGCGCTGTCATATAGAATGTAAACATTGAAAATTAGTCCCATTTCAGACCGTACATATATGAACCATCTGATACGGATAAATATACGATGCCTTTGTATCTGTGTGGTGAGACTCATAGGTATATGATAATTGTGCATAAAGGGTTGATTGACATCTGACACAGTAGCAGGCTTTGTTGGTATAACAATGGTCAGTCATCTTTCAAATTTGATAAACTTTTCTCATGTGCTTGTTTCCTGTTTTCGGTAATTTCGGAAACCTTATGACTTCGCGATTTTAGGCCGCCGCCGTATGACCCTTGAGGCTATTGCAAACGACTTAATATTTTGACTATTAACCATACGAAAATAAACAAGTAGGTTACAATTAAACCCTGGTTTGGTGATTCTACTCGATATTGAATTCAAATCTCATGTGTTAACACCAACAATTATTGGTGTTTGGCCGTGTTTATCAAATAGCGAAGACAACTTTGAGTTAATGTAAAAGTTGGTTGTGTAACATGTGTTTTCATACAGATGAAATACAAATCACAGATAGTGCATGGAAGGTCAGGCCTCCTCATTTGTTCTTTAT
>JARFOD010000004.1:42696-54965 GCA_031763545.1 Mopalia muscosa | reverse complement strand
CAATACATTTAACCTGTAATAATCTCTAATACTTGATACATTTTACCCCAGATGCAGATCTTAATTACTCAATACATATCATCCCTGATGCTCAATTTAATTGTTTGATACATTTTACACCCAATGGAGATCTTATTACTCCATACTTGTACCTATTTACCCCAATGCTCTGATGTACAGTTTAATTACTAAGTACATTTTTACCCCTGATGCAAATCCTAATTATCCATACATATTTACCCTAATGCAAATCTTGACATTTTACAATGATTCAGATCCTAATTACAGGATACATTCTATCCTGATGCGAATTTTCAATTTTCGATGCGTTTCACACCAGATGTATTTCTTAGTTGTTCCATAAATATTTACCCGGATGCAAATCTTAACATTGTACTGTGATTCAGATCTATAACTTGATAAGTTCTACCCCCATGCTAATTTCTATTACATTTTACCGAGATGCAGATCTTATTGATTCTATACATTTGACCCTGATGCTAATTTCTATTACTTCATACATTTTACCCTTATGCTCATTTCTATTACTTGATACATTTTACCCTGATGCTAATTTATATTACTTGATACATTTACCCTGATGCTAATTTCTATTACTAGATACATTTTACCCTAATGCTAATTTGTATTACTTGATACATTTTACCCTGATGCTAATTTGTATTACTTGATACATTTTACCCTGACGCTAATTTCTGTTACTTGATACATTTTACCCTGATGCAGATCTTAATTACTTAATACATTATACCCTGATGTGATCTTAATTTCTAAATACATTATACCCTGACAGTGTTTGCTTGATGTAATTTTATTGCAGAAGTTGTAACCGTGCCAGAATGTTTAAAATTGCCCAAGTTGGGTCAGCACCTGGGATCAGTTGCTAGAAGTGCTATTGTTTATTCAGCTATTAGATGACCTCACGCCATGTTGTTGGTCTTTCTCTTAACTGGTATAGCGGGCGGTTGGAGGGAGCTTCATGTTGCCCTGGTGCTCTCAGAGCTAATGGGGAACAGGAAGCGGATCTGTTTGTGGTGTTTGTTTTGTGTCCTGTTGTTGTCGTCCTGTATTTGTCCTGTCCTGATTTGTTTGTTTCCAGTGGTTTCGAGGGTGGTTTCCATCACCCATTAAGCTGGCACGTCGTCATATAAGTAAAATACCCTTGAGAACGATGTTGAACCCCAATCAAACAAACAAACTTAACTGGTATAAGTAGTTTAATCTGAAATAAGTGGCTTATCGTCATTTGAGCAGTTGGTTCAGAAGGGTAACAAGTGTAAATAGTTAGATTCCAGATGTTTTGGTGTATATATTGTCTGATAACTTTTTGGCTATAACTTATTTTCAATTAATTTTGTTTGGGCTCTCTGGCTAAGGGCAGTTTGTTTGGAGAGTAGCAATACTGTTTTGTACTTAGAACTAGATGAAGATTAACTTTCCAACATTATCAAAACACTTCACATTTTATGGTTGTGCTAGTGTCAATTATTGTTGGAATACGCCACAGTCATATTAATAAAATATTCTTGAGCAAGGTGTAAAATAACAATTAATCAATCATGATTTTGGGCGTAAACAATTCAAAATTTGTTTGTTTGTTTTGATAATGATAAACTTGTATTCTGCTCCAGCGTTTTTTAATAAAACTTTATTATCGGAAAGTTAAGTGGTATTATATAAACACTTACACTAACATAGTAAATGGTAATATTTGATTTTAATAAAATCAACTGCGTTTGAAATTTTGAATCTATACCCAGGGTTAATGTGTTAGATTAAAGAAGACTAGTTGAATGTAATGTTACAAGATGAGGCCCTGATGTTCACCGGCTTACTCTTGAGTGGATCATAAAAAGAGGAGAAAACCTTGAAAGAAAACAAAATTAATGTTTTCATTAAAGAATTGATGGTGCAGAAGGAAGGAGAAGACGTGTGTTTGAATAGAGGAATATGTAGAAGGGATTAGTGCCTTTCTGATCCATTTCTCATTGGTCTTTTTTCTCTGTTCCACTTGAAAGTTTTCCCTTCTGTCCCCAGAGACATAATTAACAGAGGATTAGGAGCAGTCATTGGCTGGCCATGTGTGCTATAACTCGGCCCCACAGATCAATAATCAATTATAGAGTGCGGGGATGACGGGTGAACGATAACGTCAGGCTTCCCAGAAAACTCTGCCGCCACGATTATCATACACATAGCTACACGGAGGACCCCTACAACTGTTATCTACTCATGAAATTACCGCTTCAAATTAACCCCAACCTTACAGCAAGCTCTCTTCAAAGCACAGCTTTTCATTTCAAGTGCCATTTTACACTACTTAGAATAATTAGATTGGAGAAATTAGTTTTGTACACAGCACTGTAGAGCTTCCCTCTTTCTGAAACACAGCTAGGCAGAAGAGCTCTGATAAGGGGGAGCCACTCAGTTCATCGCTGGCTCCTTGTCCAAAATCATAATGTTTATCTTTCTGCCTTTCATCGCTGAATGACCAATCTAGAGATTTATAGTAAGCATGTCCAGTGTTTGATAATTTTCTCAGGGATATTTTTTCTTCCATTGACAGTTTGTTGTTTGAAGAGGGGGTTGGTCAATGGAAGGTCCACTTGTCCAATCATTCCACAGCTGACAAGTTTCTGGGACCAAAAATAATTGGCTTAAATCTTTTTACAGTTGTTCCTTTCTATAGTTTTTTAATAATATTATTGTTTCTTTTTGTAACCTTATTGATGAATAGATCAGAGTAATTCTCTGTGCCATGTTTTGAGGGACTATGGGCATGATTATGTGGTTAACATGTCCTCCTTTGATTGCCCTCTGACTAAGGGCAGTTTGTTTGAAGAGTGGCAATGCTGTCTTTACTTAGCACTTTATGGAAATGCTTCCTAACTTGGTTGTGCTAGTATAAATTATCGATGGAATACACCGCTGTCATATAAGTGAAATACTCTCAAGCACAGTGTAAAACACAAATCAATCCATCAATTAACCTCTTTTGATCCTTCAGCCTTGGTGACTCCGGCAATTGCTAGCATGGTTTTTGCTAGGTTTCCTAATGCTTTTCAACAATATTTTAAGAAGGTACAGTAAAAAGTAGTTGCCCATCCATCGTCATATAAGTAAAATACCCTTCAGTACCTCAGGCCTGCAGCCGTGGCTTAGTAGTAGCGAGTGCGCTTCCTAAACTGAACCTGCTTTGACTACCGTTCACCAGATCAACTTCGCCGGTCGACCATCAGGTATATGAGCGAGTCACATGTTGCGGCTCCGGCAATCAGAGGGGTGGATTTTACGAGATTTCCTCTCGGTTTTCCATTGTAATAAGGCTGTGTACAGTGTGAAGTGGACAATCCATTATCATATAAGTTAAATACCCTTGAGTACGACGTTAAACACCAATCAAACAACCAGACAAACTTTAGTACCGGTACCTCGGTAAACAATAATGAACAAAATCCTGTGTTGATCCAGAAACTTTGTATTGCCCAGTGAGTGAAGCACTGATATTAATATTCATGTATGCTGATTCATACACCCAAGTTTTAAATAGCATTTGGACAACTTTTAAAAAAAAATTCTTATTGATTAGTTGCAAAATATCACAGCTTGACGTAAGCTTGTGTACAGGTGGTGCCAAAGTCTAAATATAGAAATCCAAATTTGTTGTTCCAACTTGTAATTTGGAATCTGCTTATTGGGTTTTAATCAAACTGGGGTGAAAGACTGGAAGTAGAGTATAAGTATTCCATATCCAAAACTTGCTCAATTGAGTTCTGTATACTTTCTATTACTTGATACATTTTACCCCTATGCTCTCAGAGCTCACACCGAAATTTAAAATGTTAAAGACTTTCAAATTGCTTTTAAACCCTGAGCTTAAAATCTGACCATCATATTTAATCAAACTTCCTAAAATTATTCCATATGACAAGATATTGCATTTTATTGACTTTAAGATATGTTAATATATAAGGGGTGTTACCTACCGGAAAAGTTGATTTCTGATTATGTTACAAAGTCCTTTGTGTATATTTTTCACTAAGCATAATTTTTTAAGTTTTAAAAATGAAGCTTTACAGTTCTTCTTGTGTCGTCCCTTTCCTTAATTTATGAAATAATTCTGGTCACCCTTGGTGGATGAGACTCGAAATCTGTAAATATGGCTGCTGATTGGATTTGATTACTATAAAATATTGCAAAAAGCACCATACTGGAACATGAGAGTACATCATTGTTGATTAGTAAAGGCCAAGTTCTAAAACTTAAAATTACATAATCTGGACAATATATATGGATAATATAATGATACAGATGTATGTATCTCATGAGGAACATGTCAGTTATAGTTATTAAAAGAAAAAGTACCACAAACTCCTCCATAAAATTGCTGTTTTGGAAGTTATTTAAAAGAAATTGTGTCTGAGAGACAGAAAATGAATTTTTCAGTCAGAAAGCACAACATTTATCAGAAAACATAAATTTGTTTGATTACTTGCAGTAATATTGTCACAACAAATTAGAGATGATTTTATATGGTACAGTACCGGCATGTTTTCCAGGTCAGCTTGAGATGACATTTTGATAATCAGACCTTCAGTGACTTTTGGAGCTCTCTGACTTATTTATATCTGTTTGTTTTGGAGAGTTGGATTGCTGTATTCACTTACCACTTGAGGCAGATTAATTTTCCAATATTTTAAAAACACCACCCATTTAATGGCTATGCTAGCCTCAATTACTGTTATGGAACACCAGCCTCAAATAAGTGAAATACCTTGAGCGCTGCATAAAACAACAATCAATCAATTAATCCTTTGTAATGACTAGACTTGTCAATTTATAATATAAAACATAATTTTGATGATTTTTCTTGTATGGCAGTGTATTTTGGAATTATTGGTCTTCCCAAATGGTTCATACCTAGAAAACGTATAAAAATAGTCCAATATACACTGAACGATTTGCAACTTGTTTCATTAAAAAAATTGTTGCACCTGTGGAGAAATTGGGATTCGAACATCTGACTTTCACTAGGAGTTAGCTGTGATTTTTCGAGTGACGTCACCAGGGGAATTCGCCAAGTGACTGGTATCTATAGAAACCTGACCGCCATTTTGTTATTTCTCATTATCCAACAATTCTTCGTGTATCTCCGGTATGGAGTCGTCATTATCCGGCACAGATTGTCCCAAATGGAGTTTCCCCTGCCTACGTCACAGCTCAAATAACTTGTATGAAAAGTCGCAAGTTTATATTAAAGTGAATAAAACAAATTCTATGGGTCAGAAAAATACAGGATTTATTTTACAGATAGTTTATAGTATTATATTTGTAATTCAGTCACTTTTAACCGGATTTAAAACCCATTTGGGAATACCTTTAACCAAAGTCTTTGTATACATCAAACATAAATTAAACTTTATGGTTTGAAAGAACTGTTAGTTAACTGTTAGCTAGTTAATGGTTTGATTTTCCTGTCCTGTGTAGAAGCTACTGTTGACTGTATTCCCACCAAGACAGTACTGCAACAGTTGTGCTGTATTGTATTGTCAAGATTCAGTGATTGAAGCGGAAAAATAGATAGAAAATCAAATAAACACAATAGCTGTAGACCCTTCTTGGCTGACTTTACTGAATTCTCTATTATACTGTCTATAAAGAAGAAGTAACATGCCTCCTTGCTGCATAAAAGACAGTGATATGGGGAGTGGCAGTGTATAGGGGGAGGAAACAGCTGTTTCAATCAGACCTCAAATAAATTCTGTAAAAGGGTCTGTTGTGCTACCTTTAAATTAAATGTCGAGAGATCAAAATTGTAAAAAAAAAAAATCTCCTTTACTTAAATTAAGTATTGCACAATCACCAATTTGACACACAAAAGATTTTATGATTAAACAGTTTTAACTAGAATAAGGATTGATTGATTCCTTCCTGATTTTTTAAAACTGATTTTTCCATTATATGACAGCAATAAATAGCGACAATTAGAAAACCATCAAATGTTAATAGTTTGCCCTGTCAGCAAATTAATGTTCCTCCAGTTCAAATCAAAGAATGCGAGATAATGATTGGCACAGACAGATTTGGCAGGCATTTTCAACTATCAGACTACCATTTTAATTAAATTTGACATTTTGGCTTGTAGACTATGAATAAAGGTTAAAAAAGCAGTGTCATCTCTTTTTCGAGTCTTCAGAAAAAATGATCTCCAGTTAAAGGTTGAATATTGTAAAAAAAACATTGTACAAATATTTTATTATTCTTACAGCTTTGAAGTGAAATATCAGGTTTATTTTAAAAGAAATTTGTTTGAAAGATTAATGATCTTTGTTATAAATATGCATACTTGTTTGTTTTAACTGTCGCTTTTATTTAGCAAAAAAAAATGATTGCCATTCAAATTTTGCATTAGCGGATAAGGCACATACAATAATTACGAGGTTTAAGGAAGCGGTCTTTTCACTAGTATTAGTCATTGGTTTACCCGATGTCTGGACCAAGACCGTTGTATAATTCACTATCCTTTATAGGATACTGAGAAAAATTTTATGTAACTCAAACCAAATAAAAAAAAAGTTAAGAAAAGCTTCAATCCAATATTTAACATCAAAAGGAATTTTATTGTGCTTCATTTCTTATGATGTTTCAATACAGATAGACATGTATAGGCTAGGCGTTTATACGCTGATAGAATTCCTTTCATATACTGCCAGGGATTAAACTGTCTGAGATTAACCTGGTTCAGACATCTTTTTTTGATAAAAAAGTATAATTTGATTTGAAGAATAGGCTGTGTGGATTTCTTACCTATTTGTGGTATCTTGGGGACCTGTCGAAAAAAAAAAAAAGGGGGTGGTTATAAAGGTTTTTACAAAACATCTGCTTGATTTCCAACTTTTGAAGCCATCTGGCTGACGGCAGCATGTTTTGGGTTAAGATATATACTCTTCTCGGCTTCAGAGGAAAATTAATTTTTCAACAGAGCAAAACATGTCAGATTTTATGCTTGTGTTAGTGTTTCAATTACTGTTTGATGCACCACCATCATATAAGGGAAATTCCCTTGGTCACTGCATCAAACACCAATCACTCAATCAGTTGAGCCATTTTTTTAAATTTTGATCCAATTGCAGTTTTTGGGTTAAGATTTATCTGGTTTTTTAGAATGTGTTTTTTGTTTGTTGCGATTTTTATTGACCATAAAAAAGAAACTGCTTGTACATCCATGTCCCTAGATTTTATTAATATTTCTGCTATATAAAGCAATAATAGATAATCCTGGATTAAGTTGTTCACTTTAATCCACTGTTGTCATCCACTTTTCCAGCTTATCTGTTTTTTTTAAAAGATAATAGATTGCTAGTTGTTTTATCAGGAGACTTTGAAGGATTACGGTAGATTATTTCAGATGGGCGGGGCCCTGGTTCAATATGGCATTATAAAATCTGATTTAGACCTATATTTATTGTGATGAGCTATCAAATAGTTCTGTTTTTCTTCTCTGTCTCTGTTTATAAGATTGTATAGGATTAGAACTGTAAATCAATTATCCTAGGACTTGACAGTATCAATTTGCTGATGAAAGTTCAGCCGTTCTAATGTTATCTGTTGATGGATAAGGTTTCTTTAATCTCACAACTAACTCCAAAATCAATGTAAACTTCTTCTCTTATTGAATTTGCCTTTTATAACTGCGTTCTTTTTTTTTTCAGGATTGAGGAAGAGGAGCGCTTGACCCAAAGGATCAGTGAAGGGAAGCTATTGAAGGACGAGAAATCTTGTAGTATACAGTGATGGTTTGTTAACCTCTTCAGCAAGGGATTAGCAGGCTAACTTGACACTTTACTAATCTAGTCAACTGATCAGTCCCCGTTATCACTGGATTAAGCGGGCATTGTACAGGCACCTGTCCGAAACACTCCCCACTGAATATCACCTTCTCACCATAACTCCCGTGTCACTGCAGAAATCAACCTCGGCGTCAGCGTTGGCGTTTGGATGTGACAGCCGCAACCATTTCTGGCTTCTCTTGTCACTCTGCCTGAAGACAGCCCTGTGTCCCCAGAGAATGTTCAACAGTTGCTCAGCCTTGTTCCTCCCAGCCTGTCATATCACAGTAAAGATCAGAGGGCCGTCTATCCACAGGCTGCTGTCTTCACTGTGTTCACGATTTCTCCTGAAATTCATCATGCTGTTCCCCTGTCACAATCTGGTGTTTTTCCTCTTAAGTGCTCACTTAGCTAGTGCCATTAGTGGGTTGAAGACTTGTTTCCATGTCACTATACAGGTTCCTTAAGCTATGACGGATAAGTCATTTGGGACCGTAACAACGGCAACAACTTGTTAATCCTGATCAGAATGATGAGAGTGGCTATCATGTGTAATTCCTTCATACTGTGGCCCTTTTGCCCCCCATCCCACTCTGTGTGTTTCAGCCGAGGTTCTCTAATCCCCTCTGTTGCCGCAATCTGATAGAGAACTTGATAGAAACAGGTCCAAAGTGGGACTTATAACCCCATCAATTTAAAATCATCTCTGTCTCTTCCTCTCCTATGTTATGACTTGAACATCAAAGAATATGAAATGATAGTGCTCATTTGGCTTACTCTTAACAAATGCCCTAATCCATTGTTTTTTTTTTCCATCATCGAGCTCTTACTTTTGATGAGTTGCGAGTTCTAAATTTTGAGATAATGTCCCGAGAGTGAAGGCCCCTCACCAGCTTTGTCTCACCATTCCCTGGCTTTGTTAATGAGTTTGGCCTTTACTGTTTGCACACTAGAACAGAAGGATTGAACAAAATCAACTTAAATCTCCCTAGACCATCAACAAAAATGCTTTATTTAGCTTCTTATAGTCTCTAGCACAAAATACATTAAGGAACAAGGTTGTCTAAATTACAGTGATTAATGTTGTGAAACTTTAGTGGAATTATCCTAAATATGCCTAAATAATGAATTTTTATCCTGTGAATTGAAGCAAATAGAAATTGTGATACTACTATAGTATATGTTTGCATTTGGCTTATCGTTTTCAAACTTGTCATGTTAATTTAAAATCATTTCTCATTTTTCATTCTCACAAGTTCTATAAATAAACTTGAATTAATTTGAATTAAAATTATATCAACATAAATCTCTGAAACTTCAAAGTTTTGGTCATTTATATGTAAGCCCTAAAAAGTCGTTTATGTTGAGGACTTTTCTTTGAAAATGGGATGAGAAAAGTTTTTTTTTTAATCTTTTTTTTTAAATTTTAAAATGTTTTTTTATCAAAAGGAAGTACGGATTTTTATGGAAATTTCTATGTGATCTGAAACTTTATTTGATTAATCCACCCATCAGACAGTTTTAATTGAAATACCTCCCGAGATTATTCCTTTTTGTATCACTTTAATTGGTGTTTCACGCCACAATGCTTTAGGTTATTCACTCATAGCTGCATTCCAGCCCAAATTGATGAGCATGTAGGAGACCGTGTTACAAGGTAATAAAGACAAGACAAAGTATTCACGAGTCAAAACACAATGACACAACATATCAGCTTCCTGTTGCCTTCTTAAGCCCAGAGAGCACCTGTTAGTTCATTCCAACAAACCGCAGGTATTCATGGATGCAGTTTCATTTATTTATACTTTACCAAATATTTCAATAAAAAGGTCTGAACAGGAGATGGAATTATCAGTTTAGCTGATTTATGAGAAACATTTTATTTATTTTATCTGGCCTCACTTCTGTATATTTTTTGTATAGTAAACCTGGGTAGCCTTGTGTGCAATTATGATTTAGAAGTCCCTTGTCTGTGACAAACAGTAGCCAAAAAGATAACATGTGTGTGGATATTTTGTTTATTGCTTAATATAAATGCTTATTATTCGTAAATATTTATTTGTTCTTTTTGTCCTGTAACCTGCATATTCATAATGTTAGTGCTTCCTTCAAGTAGTTGTCAGTACTGTATAACCTTATTATGTGCATAATTATTAAAATTCAGCCGTATAAATTTGCTGATAAAAATTCTGGTGTTTAGTGTTAATATGTGTATTGTGAATTGTGTGTATAAGACATTTTGGTTATGGTGGGAATGGACTATATATTGCCTAATAAGTTGGTATAGTTCTCACAAGCTTAGAAACAAACAATAATTTTACTAAATTATTGGGTATTTGGAATTCTGAACCAATTTCTGCAAATATGATTAAACTTGTTACTCATATTATTCTTAATATATAAATATTTGACATCAAAAGAACTTGGATGCAAAGTTCAGATAAATGGATGTTCTGAAGTGTAAATTGAATTTAGATAAAAATAGAACAAAAAAATAAGCTTTGAGAAAAGGGTTTTAAGCTGTCTATATGCAGACAGTGTAGTTCTTTGAAGTTCGTAAACAATCTGGACAGTAACATCCATTCTTGTTCACCTTTTTTTTTTATTTCAGAAAAATTAATTTTAATTTTGAATTGTCAACCAAATCTCTCAAAATTGTATTAATTTGTTTATCCTGTTCTTTTTAATGGCAAAATATTTTCCATATAAAAATGTTGACATTTTAGTGTTTTAAGTTCTGATGTAGATAATTATGCTCCTTAACATGGTTCAGCATATTGGTATTGGCCTACATAATTTCATATTGTATTGATATATAATTTTGCGCTTTGAGGTGTCTCCTAGTTCCATCTTTCTAAACATTTTGTCTACATATTTCTGTGTCTAGAATTAATCTGCTTATATGTATGTATTTTGTTTGTGCGTGTATACCATTTTTAATTCTGATTACCTCTTGAAAACTAGTCAAATTTGTTCACCATTTTTATAATTTGTTAAAATTCTACATTCATGATCAGGAAACAGTGTTCAATTCTATGTTTCTTTAGAACATAGAGAAAGTGGAAACCAATCTGATAAATGGAAATTATTACACATTAACACCTCGATTAATTTGAGTGAGAAAAAAAAAAGATGAAATACAGAAGCTGAAGAATGGTTGGTTTACTGTATACATGGAATATCTTCACCAGTTGGTTCAATGAAATTCAATTATTAGTTGGTTTAGTTAATTGATATAACTTGTACCTTGAAATTTAAAAGTGAAATAACTAGAGCTATATATAAATAATTTTTGAATAAAAAAATCTTAATTTAAATCTAATAAATATTTGTTAAAAAAAATTGTTTAACATATGCCTAGAAAACAATACTTATCATGTAAGATCCCTACAGAGTTATGGTTCTTGACCCTTTGTCGCCGGAGTATAGCGGCCTGACATGGGTTACATGTACTTTCTTTTATTGTCAGGTTTTATTCCTGTGCAATAACTCAGATTAATTGCAAAATAACTCTGGATAATAAGCTATATTCTTTTTAAGGACTAATGCCTGAAGACAAAAAAAATGATCAAGTTTTTCAAATGGTTTTCAAAGAAACGCTGCTAAAATGGAACATGGACAAATTAAAATATATATATATATATATAAATCCAAATGGAAAATTGAAGTTAAAGCTTTCTTCTCCTCGATAAATTGTACATAATATTATACCATGATAAGTCCCTCATGTTAGATGTGACGTCAGTTTTAGTGAAAGGTTTAGCGTTATGAACAAAGGTAGTTTAGTTTTTAATTCAGGGTTAGGTTGATATTATCCCTCTATCGGAAACTAAAGTGTTACGTTTTGTCTTACGTTTTGGACATTCTTATAATACATGTAATCATAATAGTATGTAATTGTGCCAATACACTCACGTCATATTGTCACATACGTGTGAGTAAAATTTGTGTTCATTTTATGTCCATGTTTCAGTACCTGTTTTGAGAATGCCATAAAAAATGTTATATATTTTTTTTTAAGGCATAGATTTCATTAATATTTTTGCAACTTGATCTTACTTCATTTACGTATTTAGTGTAGTTATATCAGTGTAAAACGGTGTTTTAGAACTAGTGTATAACAATTGAATCTACAGATTAAAACGTGCATTAATAATGCCTAAGAATTTTAAGAAAAATGACCGAATTCTTTACTTAATTTGTCACTTGTTTGAAAAGGTACTTGCTGTCAATTTTTAAAATGTTTTCAATAAATACTGTATTTGTGTATATTTATCTACTCATAAGTTCGTATGTGTGAGCCCCGTGAGGGAGCGGGTGGGCCATGGCCCTGCCTCGGTCGATCGTAAAAGGCGAGAAAAGAGGTTGCTTTCTGTTGCCCTGGTGTTCGCAGAGCTAAAGTGTAACGGGAAGCAGATT
>JARFOD010000004.1:0-42596 GCA_031763545.1 Mopalia muscosa | reverse complement strand
ACGAGGCAAATTTCTTTATTTGCAATTTCTGTTGAAATTCTGATGGATCTTAGTTTAGCTATACTGAATCTGATACGAATACTGCAGGATTAAAATATATTAACCAATGTAATTATGGGATAACAATGTACACAATCCGTTTTTCCGAACACCCTATATTTAGACTCGATAGCAACACACAAACGGTTTACCTGGAACATGTGTTTTTCCCCACTTGCCTTATCAATAACCCACTGAGACCGGAGTTACCTGTCCCTAGGTTAACAATTCCACACCTTACGGTAATCAGGAAGCGTTTGACATTGCAATTAGACTAGATTGCCTGTAAGCAGCGAGTGTTAACCGAGGCGAGAGACAACGCGGATCAATTAATGCATCGCTTATTGATACTAATTGTTTTCAAGAGAACCCCTAACATCTGTTAGACCCAATACCAAACAAATGTCTACAAATTGCTAATGTTGTTACTTGACTTTCATCTATCGTTTAGACATTTATTTGCCAACAGAGCTTACAATCCGTGCTCGAAAGAAAGTCTCCGGTCGCGTGCGGCGCTCACGAGGAAATTATCTTCTTCTTGTTGATATTCATTCTCGCCACAACAGCGTTCGCTTTTTTTCCATGTCAACGAAAGCGCGTGCAGCGTGACTATGCCAACGGGCATTTGATTGACAGAGCAGTGTCTGCTTCGATACATACACACGTTCTCTGAATGATTTCATCTGTCGATCAGACGTAATTGTCGCCGGCCAGTTAGTTGTTTGTCAAGCGTAAGATGTGGACATTTTTGCCGGTGTAGAGGTCGTGTACTCATCAAAGCTATTCTATAGGACCCCGTGGTCTGAAGCGGAGTCAATGCTAGAAGGGGACCAAACGCCAACCAACTGCTCACCTATTTCTCTTTTTCTGATTTTGCCCTTATACAATTAGACAGAGACTAGGTCAAGCGCTTAGGACCACTTTTAAATGATTGGGTCTGACAGCCATTAACAAAGTCTCCAAACGTCTTATTAACTTGGAAATATGAGATATTGGAATTACCAGAAAAAAACGTCAAGGAAATAAAACGGACTCAGTGGTAGTGCCTACCCCAGTTAAAAATTGTGCCAAATATCAATCAAGGTACATGTTGTTAAAGGCGAATGTCTCTTCTCTTTCTTTTTACTAATATCGTTTATAACAACAAAAAACCGAACTTATAATATTAATTATTTTTCTAGCTGGCGGAAACAGATTTAGAGAAATTTCTCACGCACTGCCCGGGCTTTATCTAATCAGGTGAAAGAAGCAAATCGGGTGTGTTCGAGCATGCAAAATGAACACACTGCAGTTAGAGGATGGATTGAAAATGAACCGTCTTCTGTGTTAACAGATAACATGTCTGGTTCAGTGGAAAAGTAATAATATTAATACACGTTTTGGTCCCATGGAACTATTTGTAATCTGTGTGAACGTAATTTATCTTCGGGACGACCACTGGGATGTTGGTCTTTCATCAAGGCACCATGTAGTCGCCATTTATGTATGACATATCACCGTTATCTATATGCATCACATATGCCAACCATTCTTTTATCTGTAAACAATGTATCACAAATATCAGCTGTTGATGTATCACGATTGGGGGACACGACACTATTTTGTAACCATTGCCGACTTTTAGATAATTTTTTTAAAAAATTAAGGAAGCAATTATTGACCACGTCAATAATCCGTTGTACACAGTTCATTTTATACATCGAAAATGTATTCTTCAAACTAAACAGAAATTTACACATACGCTTTATTCGGAGATATTTTTATATCCTTCTTAGCTTATGAGAAACATTGGTTTCGAAATGCTATTTTCTTTTTAAAGTTATAGGGCCTACCGTTTTTAGGATATAAATATGTCATAAAAAGGTAGATCTAATTCTGCGGCATAATAAAATCTTGAGTAGCCATTACAATCCTACAATAGAGTGCGTAAGGGACATTATATCCAACAGTTATATGGTGGGGGACCTTTTAGTATTTTGTGGTGAACTGCGTTAGAGATCGTATCAATTTACACGTCAAAAATAACTCGTTTCGGAAGCCTGTCGTGGTCGCAGGCGCGGGCTGATAAAATCTCTTAATCGGGGAAAGAACAATTTATGTTTTTAGAATGGCTGAGTGGGACATGCTCGCGTCAATCATATTATTGTAGAAAGTGGCGTTCTTGACTGGTGCTGTATGGCGCAATTGTTTAAAATGAAGGTGTTTTATTGCTGCTGATCTGAAACGGACGACTGATGCGTGGATGGAATATGAACCTTCCGCCAGGCCACGTGACTTCTCAGTTAAGTCGCTGTACCTGCAAGTTGTTCATAGTGTCGTTGCCACGCGTGCGCCATTATAGAAAAAGGAAATTACACAAAGGTATTTCCGATAATGTTTTATATCAGTGTCTGCAGTCGACAGATAAGCTGTGTGGCATCTACAGCTTTTTACGTCAACGATTTACCTTTGATGTGATATCGGAGTCTATGCACTCATTGTCTATAAGCTTTCCATTACAACCAATTAAGGGGTTCGTTTGAAGGTCATATATACGGATTAAAGGTCATCCGAAGTAAAAAATAAAAATTAAAGTTTGTAGTGGTAACTAGTTTGTTTTGCTGTAATAGGCAACCCAAGAATAACAATCAGGTAAAATGCTTGTTTGGAGAAGTTTCCTGTTAACTAACTGGAACATCAGGCCCTGCGATATTAGGTAGCGTTTACCTGAACACCATTGTCACGTAGATTCCCTTCACACCTCCCCCGTGGGACAGAGTGTCTCCTTACCTAAGGTTTGGGAGTTTGCAGTTTTATCATACCGACGTGCTCTGTTGAAAAGTCTTCTTGGTTGATGTAAACGGGGCGTATGCCAAGTCTCGGTGGCTGTTTCCCTTAGCTTTCTCGCCCAACTCCCCTAAGTCAACACATACACATGTCGTATTCAATCAAACTTTCCTGTCCGTCGTCGTTCCCTGATGAAACTCTATTGTGTGAAAATTAACAAATATTACTCTTTAATGAGTTTTGGTTGCCGTTGCGAGTTTAGCATTGACCGAGTATTTGAACCTTTTGTCAGGCGAATCCTATGCTGGTTTCATCGCGTGAGGCGAATACTTTTGTATCGGAGTCAACTAGGCTGCTAAAAATAACACTCACAACAATCAGAATAAAAGAGAGCAAAGGTGATCTGCGCTGCATTGTATATTTTCTTTCCTCTAACCCACTAGAACCCTTTCAAAGGTATAATTTTCGCCGCCAGTGGCGACTTCAAGGACTTCAGTCGAACGTATAGCTGAGTCTACAATTTTCATGGCTTATTTGACTATGTCAAGCGACTTCAGAAAAACTTCATGTACAGGCGAAACTGTGTTGTGTTTTCTCTTTTTCTACTGTTATGTGATGTCGTTTCCGATGCAAGCTCATTACTTTACGTTTATTCCCTATAAGCCTATTTTGATTCGGACTTCCCTTATTCTTGCCTTATTTTAAATGCATTTCACCAGCTATAAAGTTCTGCGAAAACAATATATTGTCGGTTTTTATGGCTGAAGCCTGTATATTTTACAAGCGAGGTGTTGTTGTTGTTGTTTCTAAATAGTACAGCCTTTGTGAAATTCTCGATAAACCGCCACTCTGAGTTAGACAATTTTTCGATTCATTTTCCACGTATGTTAGTATCATAGGTAGCTGCTACATAAACAAGAGTTTAAGGAAAATCGATTAAGGGGCAATAGAAATAAAACGTGTGGTAGGCCTAGTTCAAAAGACGTGGACGTATAGAGAAGGTGGTACTATCGTTCTGAGTTAAAAAGAAAAACAAAGAAATTGAGTACAATTTTCATATAAGTACTAGTATATTAAAATGTTACTGACATGTGGAACTACAAGATGTCGTCGAAATAATCAAACACCACAAAAAGTCAAATTACATATGAAAAATAAAAAATCCTCAGCATGGATCTAATCATGTATCAAAATCCATGAATAAATTTCGGATTTAGATTTTTTTTTTTTTTTTTTTTTTAAATACACCGGTTTCGTTATCACAGAGGGTACAAAAATAACATACCATAAAGCGGATTTTTAAGTCACGTCTGTCATTTGGCTGGCGGTAGTATGGTTCTAGTATAAATACACTGCTTTACTTAGCATGGGATGAACATTAATTTTCCAACAGAGAAAAACGCTTTTTGTGGTTGTTTTAGTGTGTGTTGGGGACACCCTGGTGTGATATCGGTGCAATACCCGGCGTTAAACCCCAACCAAACAAGCAGATTACGTCACGTCCATCAAACTACTCACTCGTTACATACAATACAAGTGGTTCTGACGTCACATTTAAACACGGATATTATAAGTCGGATATTATTAAGCATCTGATATAGGCCTAACCCACAAAGGTGGGAATTTGGTTCCAGTCCCTAACTCCTTGTCTAGTCATTAAATACTACAGTAAATATCACTAGTTTTTATATGTAGGCCCCCTATATATATAGTACACAAACAATTGTTTATCTCTTCGTTTATTCAAAATATAAATAGTTCTCAGTCGGTAGAGTGTTGGGTCTATAGCCCAAAGGTCCCGGGTTCGATTCCCGGTGGAGGCAGGCTAATTTGTTTCTTTGCATTTATTCAAAATTTATATAGTTCGTGTATTCGTGTGTTTTACGCGGTGCTTTTTAAAAGGCATTTCACTTTTATGACGGTGGTGTATTCCAACAAAAATAGACACTAACACAACCAAGGTGTGAAGGGTTTCCATAGTGTTTGAAAGTTAATTTTCCTCCAGTGCTAAGTCAATACAGCATAGTTAATCTTCGAACAAAACTACTCTAAGCCCGAGTGTCATGCATTCAGGAGAGATGATGTGTATGTAGTAATTAGTCAGTTTACTTAGCTAAAAAAAACATTGACAATTTATAACAAAGTTTTGGTGCACACAGTGAAAACATGGTGCACACAGTGAAAACATGGTGCACACAGCGAAAACATGGTGCACACAGTGAAAACAATGGCTTCAAATTTGTGCTATTGTAGTAGTCTTGCTACTTTTATATCTTAACATCGATCGGGCAAATAAGGATTTAAGTCCTTCTTCCTTAATGTAGGTTTACTTAAAACATCTTTGACGATTATAAAAAAGCAGAAATAATTATGATTATGATCAAGGGAATTAAATGAGGAGAGTACTTTAAATTAAACACATACGTCAGTTACTCGATTCCATTTTTTAATATAGTTGGTGTGTTGGTTATGGGCCACGCTTGTCTGTGGATTAGCTTCGAATGAATAGAATTTCTATGACTGCTCTTCATAAAGTAATAATTTATGTGGCTTTGGTGATGTAAAAGATAAGGTGTTCTATTGAAATGATTTCTGGGCGCAGGTCGTCGCCTGATTAGACCAGGGCTGGTGTGTAGTGAATAGTTTACCGATACGAATTGACTGGAAGAGGCTGGGTGTCTGGGCTGGTCCAGTAATCTACCTGGCGGGGGTCGTATCGTGTCTCCGCGGTCTGCTCTTGGCTGATAACCCCCAACATCATCAGTTTTATAGGCTTTCTTCCCGCTCCCAGTAAATTACCTTTCGCAGATCCATTCACTATGGCCGTCTCTGAGTGTATTTTCAATGCTATCAGTGGCGAACAGGAGCGAGGTGCCCTTCGACTCTTATCTCGTATCGTTCTGGGGACAGTGTGCCGGTCGGGGGACAGGAAAAGAGGAGTTTGTACAGTGTTGTCTCGGGTTATCAATCGCCAGACAGACTACCCTAACACACACATTTCTATACTTAATATATGCGAGTACACTTTCGATTTCTCCTCGCGTGTTTACTCGGTGTATTGTATTCGTTCGCTTGGCGCTAGTGCTCTTTGCTGTACACGGTCTAAATAATGTCTTTGGCGAGTAACTAACACATATTACCCGTGCACATTTCACTTTCTTGGGAAATACTCGCGTTCAAACAAAACCTTTGTAAGAAGCCGTCTGTATACATCAACACTCTACAGGGCCGGTGTAACATAGATTAAATGACCATCATGAAATTTTGTCCGCCATTTTGTATCTGAATTGACGTATCGTGGCGATTTCTACAAAAGGACCGCTCTGTTAAGAAACCAAATACAACCTACACATCCGGGTAAACATTATTAGGACAAACATAAGCGACATTTTATCACATTTTATGGCTTAAAAAATGAATACTTTTACCCTGTTGACTTAATTGAAAGTCTTTCTTCGGTAAAATAAACAAGAAATTAGCAAGGTCAAATATTTTTAAACCATACTAAACTATTAAAATGCATATATCAAAATCGTTATTTTTTGTCTTGTCGCTGCAAAATACCTACCTTTCTTAACCTGTATGAGGAATGTCAATCTTCTAATCCACGTGTTTGAGTGTAGAAATAATGGAATTCCAAGATGTGAGACCGTTGAATAAATAAATAAATAAATGAATTGATGGATAAATTAAAATTATTCCATTTGAATATTTCTACAAAAACTTTATCCTAACATCATAGTTGTCCCGTCTTGATTTGCGTGAGTTTCGTTCTATTCCAAGCGAGAAACTGTGGCCTGGTCCGAGATACTCGCATGTTATAGAGGTATGGAGAAAAGCCATTGAGAAGCGGCCTAGACAGACTTAACGCTTCCCCTCTCAAGGAAAAGAGGATTACGCTGTCAGGATGTTCACAACATTTTATTTACCTATAGAATTATTGGTATTAACAGTACTTTGATATGAAATATGGCGGGGATTTGGTTTAATGACAGAGCGATGATAAAACCAGGCGGTGTTAAGAATGTGAGTCTTTATCAGCTCTTCAGTGTACAGTCGTCTGAAGTGTGGTAGAGATTGTAAAGTAGATCAGCTTTGAATGAAGCCAGGATTACACGTTTTTATTTTCAAATTAAGCCTATTAGTTGAGTCTAGGACAAGCATATGAGGTGAAAACCCAGTGTAAACGGGTTGGCCTAAAACGACTTAACTTTGTCAACCTAACTCCGCCGCGTTACCGGAGATGTTCGCTGGCAAAAGAGAAGGCAGAGAAAAGCCTTGTAGACAAAGATCCTGTGAAGAGTGCTGGAGAATGGTCTTTATATGGACTATTCAGAACCTTGGAAAAGTCATGAATAATTTAAACAAGTTCCAGAACGGAAGAAGGGACCTTCATTGGCCGTATAAAATAAACCAGTGTGTTTCATACAGGTGGTTCTCCTAGTCAAGCTATCAACTGAGAAGGGAAGGTAGAAAAGACGAGGGGCTGTTTATTGAAGGCGATTGAAAGGCTCTGACAGCTCTCGAGGATAGCTCTATCAACCCGACTATTGCTCTTTTTGTTCGAGCTGACTTCAATTGTCCCCAAACAGTCACCCCTCCTAAGTGCACGTGTTCAATCTCAAAGAACACCTCTCCTTCCAATTTTTACTCACTTTAATGAAATTTTACTTGAGCCTATGAATGCATTTTTGTCTGCAAAATACACACAAAAAATCGGTTAAATTAAACCTTTTGTATACTATATATACTTTTTACTTGAGGGTTCAAGAAGTATATGAGTAAGATTTTGCTTGTTTTCCGGGTAAATTTGTTGTACTCTTACATTTTGGAACTTTCCGTCATTTGCTCTATCGGGCAATGGGTGTTGTTCGTCAGTATCATGCAACCTATAACTCTACACTCAATGATTATTACCATAAATCTTTAAAATGCTATTGAAATATAGGTTTGTTGAGCGTCAAGCAATCTTTAAATTATACTTCCTTCATTTGTCCGCAATCCACCTGCGGTAAGGATTTATTTACAACCAACTTCAATACATGTCATACTTATGGCTATACGTATGCACGTGTGTGATCGTATAGACGCGTTTTCACGAGTATCGAATAAATGCCAACAGATTAAGTGTTGCGCAAGTCCGAGCGCAATTAGTGATTTTACCCTGCCGAGTTTTAACGCACATACATACAGCTTCGATGCAGTTACCGTGTATGGTATGGGGGGGAGGGGGGGGGGTGTAGGGTGGGGTTTTTGTCCACGTACCTTTCATTTTCGCAGAGGCGGTCTTTCAGGGCACCAGATTTAACTCCCTTTTGTCTACCTGTAATGGGTGATTTGGGTCGGTGTTGTTTTGTCAGGTAATAAGCCCTTAGACTAATAAAAAGTAATTTGTAATGAAAAATACTCTACATATACGAGTAAGTATGTATCGCTTTCAAAGACTGTCAACTCCGCTTGGTGAGTCGCTAAGAAAACGACCTCTCCTCACAGTTACTGATTGCTCTGACACTGATAGTAAGCAATACATACAGGAAAAGTTTATTTTTCCATAAATCTAAATAAAAACGTGTCAAATCTGGCACTATTATGTTTTCAGAAAAGGTGCCATCACTTAATCCCACAGTCAGTCAACGCCTACATCCTTTTCTCGAGAATTGCTCAATGCCAACAAGGTAGCATTTTAACCGTGAAACTAAAAATCTAGACTACTACTCCAAAGAGAGCTGTTGACATCACTTACGACAAATTAAGTAATAATTGAAATATATTTGTAGTTCCAAAACTCGCTCGTTGTTCTATCACACTTGGATTGTTTATGTTATATGTCGAAAGTGTCAATCTAACACGAAACTAAAATGTGTTTAAGCTTCTTTGTTTTGATTGTTGTGGGATTTTACTTTCTTTTGTTTAAAGGAAAGTAAATTTTACGCAGAAGGAAAGGTCATGTGGTGTTTTTAAGGCGAAATTTATTTTCATTCAGTTTTCATTTACACACAAGCTAATTGCGGTTCGGTCCGTTTGATGTAAAATAACAGATATTGTTTATTTACTAAGAACAATATAATATTATAGGACAGATATCCACCATGCAGCTAAAATGGTTGAACTTGTTGCACAAACAGTACGTTTCTTACATTTTCTCGTAATTAGTAAAAGACGGATAAGTCAGTAAGATAACAACGCATGATATTATTGGATTAAATTTCGTATATAAAGTGTATATGTTTTAATGAAGTCACCTAAACGAAATATGGATAAATTTGCCGATTACAAATCAAATATCTGCTTTATACATATTTTGGTGCCATATTAACGTGTTAATTTATATTTAAATTCGCATTCCCAGTTTAATAAATGATTCATATTTTGACTTAATAATACGTTTTCAGGATGTCACACGCTGGGTCATAAATGACTTTGCTGGTCAATAAAAACTCAATATAGACTGCCTCACTCCGGGACTGTTAGACTATATTAACAACATATCAACCCACTGTTGTATTGAGGATAAACCCCGAGGTACCCCCAGATCATTCGATTTAATCCGTATAATAACACTTACAGACAATATAAACCGCTTTTGATCTTAACAATCCGCGATAATACCTTCTTATGTTTCTCATGAAAAGATAACAAACCTTTATAAATACTCAGGTGGAAATTACATCAGGCTTTTAACATTATTATATAAGACGGAATGCATACACTATACCGCACTGTCTTTGTTTTATATAAATATTTAAACATTATCTATGTCTATATAAACAATTACCTAAATAAATTCCAGTTTTGTGTTACAGATAATTTGATACACAAACCATGGTATAGATTGATATTTCTGTATCTATAATAGTCTATCATACAATAGAGTAAGGTGACTACTCCAAAAAAGGACGAAAAATTCATATTGACTGAATATTTCGGTTTATTATCAAACCATCATCAAAAATATCTATCATACAATGTAGCCTTTTATAGAGATACAGAGGATTTTTCACATAACTGTGTATTATGTAATTTCAAGTTTTTCACTAATACCGATTACTAGTATTACTTAATTGGATATTTGAGCCCTGCTTCAAATCCCGATGTAGGACAATAACACGAATTTGGGCATTTCAACTCAGTAGCTAACCAGTGTACAACATCTATCATTGTTTTCTCAAACAAAACTGATACCATGGTCGATTTCTAAAATCGCTGAAAGGCCAACGTCCTTTCGATTTCAAATTGGTAATTCGACTACTCAAGACTTCATTATCAAAGAGCGACCTTTCCCTATATCTCATTTCACCGACTGAAGACCTTTTAGTATTGATTAATATACAACTTGTATGTAGATTCCTTTGTGATGGGTCGTATAGTGCAATACATTCGCGTCGAATAGAGAATCCATCTTCAAACAAAGCTTATAGTTATGTCATTTCCTCAACGATGGCCAGATAGAAAATATAGCAAATGTACCAAGAATCCACCTTTGAAACAAGAACATTGAATTGTCCTACCCGTTCTGGATTTGAAACACGTTTTTGTAGCTTGCCTGAGTGGATTTCTTGACTTTACAAAGATGTGTTTATATTGTTACTATTTTTGTTTTTTGTTCAATACTATAGTTTGTCACTTAGTGCTAAATTCAAAGCAAAGTTACATGGGAAATAGGCAATATCTCTGGACAGTTGCCAGTCGAAGCTCCATTAACACAAAACATGATCAGCCACTGGACACATATACATGCATCTTCAAACCCGTTTTTCGCGATATTTTTGCATTATAAAACGTAATTCCTAAACATTCCAAAGCCCAATATAGTTCCAAGAGATTTCAAAAACGAAACTCTAATCTTAGTCCATTCATCAATTAAGAATGATCTTTGAATCATTTCTCCCTTGATCAGACTAAACATGTGTCATCAGATTCAGATACAAGCTTGTATTTAGCTTGTTATGTATTGGTTTGGGCGATTTACTTTAATTGAGTGAAAGATTATAACTTAAACACAACCCTGCAATAGCCAAGAGATTATCTTAATAATCAGTTGATATAAGATATAGCAAGTGTACAGAGAAAACCGACAGTGAATCCTTATCGTTCAGAGTTTGCGGCATGTTTCCTGGGCCCCAATGGATTGGTTGATTTTATAGAAGCGTTAGTCTTATAATGTGTTTTTGGTACACTGCTAGTTTGCCATCTGGTAACATGATGCCCTTACTAAATACGAACCAAAGTTATTCGGCCAATAGGCAATATATCCGAGCAAGGGACAATTTGCCGGTCAAATGGCCATAATCGTTACCAGAATTAAGCAAAGGACGATTACATCTTCAGACCCCCTTTGAAGTGATATTTTCGTATTAGCAAAAATCATCGTTTCTATATATTTAAAAAATAAAATATATTGGAGATTTTTTAAAGCGAAGTCAATTGGCTGTACAGATTACTTCCTTCGCAAAAGCTTTGGTTAACTGTGTCCGAACGTGTCCGCTTAATATACTAGCCTAAAGCATGGGATTATGAAATACATTTATTCTCTCTGTATCGAGTGTAGGTCGATTATAAAGAGACAAATCGGCTTTTGGGGTTTATCCCGTATCACAGGGAATTATAGTTTTTCGCTTGATTGGTACTACTGTGAGACTTTTGTGCAGCAAAGTTTGGGCCAATAAATCTAATCGCCCAGTTATGATTCGTTCAGTGTTAACATAAAACGAAAAGCAAGTCCAATCCTATTGCGACTCAACACGACACTTCCTACACAGTTTTCTTGTCTAATTCTCAGCGACAAAATAAATTCAAAGGCGGTAGAATAAGAAAAAAGGATCTACGGGAAAGAAGTTTTGGCCCAGCGTGAGGCTTGTTTCTTTACCGGTGACCTGAATAGAGAATACCCTTGGGGTGGTTCCGCTTCAATCCGGGGGCCGGGACTTATTTGTTGGTGTGACTGTGTTCATACGGTTTCCCGTATCGCTGTACAAAGTCCCACGTACCTGTAGAGCACACGTGAGATAGATGAGTGGATGACTGCCCGTCCCACGACCACCCTCTTCCTGCACCCCCGGGGTAGAGGTGTTCACACACGACCGGAATTTTATCCATGATAAACCGCTTTTGATCTTTGCTGTTTTATTCTCAAATATATTCACATTTGCCCAGGAAATTTTTTGGATGTATGGATGTAAATATACACAACTACCTCAATAATAATAACATTATCACTCCAATGCCTATATACAATTTAAACAAACTTGAGAATTTTAGCATTATCCTCACCATCAAAAGCATATACTATGTATTTATATTTATGATTCATCGATTTAAATTAATCACCATCCCTGTCTCAGCGTCATTACTGTTTTAAAACATAGTTAATCCCATACTGTACTTGTCAAGAGATGCAGTTGGTGTGCATTTGCGTAAGTGTATTTGCATTTAAGTCAATGACTCGTTTATATGGTGCAAAGTCCACTTCTACAAGTTTAAAATATGCTCATGTGGGTAACATCTCTTTTCTCATTATTAAAGCGTAAAGGTACTCTCCAATGGAATATACACATGAATGCATGGTAAAGACTACACGGTCAAGAATGGTTTTAAAATAAACAGACATATTTCACACTATGCATTGATCTATGCATGTATATAATACTTTAGAGTCGTTTAACTTGGCTTTATATCACTTATCACTATATTGGAATAATTATACAGTAAAATATTGAGTCCATTGCTAGCACATGTAAAACCAAGATAATATGTGATCATTGGTCATTATTTGTTGGATTAGTCGGATGGTGTTATTTCCAGGAAAGTATATGCAGTGCTGTGGGGGGAAGAAGGCGACGTAAAAAGCCTTTTCTTGTCTGCCCAATTAAGGGAATAAATGGCTTTCAAAAAATGCATGCTTATAATATTAAGTCTGCCGTGCATGGTTTCTACGAGGTTTACGTCAGTTATCGGCAGTGTACAGTCGCTACGTAAGCCACGTGACGTTAAACACCAATTAGATAAACTGATGAACCCAGCCTATGATATATGGTTAAGATATAAATGAAAAATGAACATTTCATTTCAGAGCATTGTACTATAGAGCAAACACACCCTGGTCATATTCAAAACGCAAGATTTCAATTGTCGCAAGTCTAATAAACAGGCCTCGTGCCAATGCCAAAATGTTGCTCTGTTTGGTTGTTTTGGGCGGGTTAAGCCCAGAACTGTTGTAATTATGTAAATAAACAAATATAATAAAATATAACACCAAGCTCTTGTTAAATATAAATGATGTTAATATTTTTTTAATCTTATAGTCTTTATAAATCTGATATAGTTTTTTTTCTGTAATATTCGGAGAACTGTTAAAAAGCGTGCTGATAAATGATATAATCCGATACGAGGCTAGGGTGTATAGACAAAGACAGCTTAGAAAATCCTCCAACTACTAAGAGTGCGTTTAATACGGATCGGGTTCAGACGGCTTTATTGTAGTGTTTTATCAATCAAACTAACGTTGAATACAGTGTGAAATTTGAGCCAGTACATACATTCAGAGGACTGCTCATGTAGTTTGACATGAGTGGCTGTTGACGGTTGGGGTAAAATACCATAGTTTGCTTATACCTATAGCTCACTGAAAATGTCTATGGGTTGAAAACAGGAATTAATTGTTAAAATTCACGAAAGCTTTTTTTTCTGTTGTACTGTCAAATATCTGGGAGATGTTGGTAACATGGTCGGACAGGCCTTTTGTCGCAAGCCTTCTTCAGAGCGCGTAGGAATACGTGTAGAACTGAGACGCGCTGTGATTGGCTGTGAGCCACGGTAGAGGCCGACTCGGGGGGTGTAGCAGGGATTATAACTGTGGAGGATTTTAGATTGTAGACCCAGTGATCAATCACACACACACATTAACAACTGTAAGCCCAGCATTACAAGGTTAAATCTATGTGTTGGGACTAATCATAACTGAGGCTTAGTGGACCTTCTCTCAGTTTAAAGCCGTTGTGTGGTCAATATTGGGATCTCTCTAGTGTTGGTTATAACTTAAGAGTTAAAGTTTTTCATCCTTTCTTAGAACATCTGACTCCCATTGTCTTTTGGTGATAAGGTAAGTTATTATTTTTTATTTCAACCATTTTAATTTGCTTTATATGCATTACGAATCATAGAACAGCCTCACTGTATTGCACAGATAATATCTTCTCGATGTGCAATACAGACTCGTTATCAAATGACATCAGCTGTTTCCCATATATGGTCAATCTTAACATAATAACAAAACAGTTGTTTAGCCCAGACTCTGTGCTGATTAAACTGCAGAAAGCGATACCAAACTGTAAAACATACACTGTGAAAAACACACAAGTTATCTCGAATCCGCGAATGTACACCCGTATCCACATGCATTATATAGCCTATGGATTTTACAATGTTTGCAATATCCGATACATCTATGAATACATGTAACTTATATTGATTGCATTCAACTAGTATTTGCTTAAGATGTTTCCTGCGACACATTTGTGTTTTTTCTTCAATATTTTAGCCTTTGAAAAAGTGTTTGCCTTTTCAGGTTGACAGTCAATATGTAAATACAACAGGTTGAACACCCTGACTATTACTACCGGTGTATTTGTGAAAAAAAAAAAATTCGAATCATTAGACTTTTCGTGTTATATAAACAATAAATTTAAAATTGCACACACCGTTAAGAACACAGTGAATAAAATGTTGCTTTAAAAATAATGCATTAATTCTCAATACAATTTTAGACCGACCCTAACAAAAATAATACCTCAATATAGGGCAAATGAAAAATGCTTGTTTATACTTAGGATAATGGTATTTATTAAAATCATTATGTTAGAATTATAAACAAATATGTACACATTATAAAATTCCGATAGTTTAATTTTCTCAATAATTCAAAAAGTAAAAAAAGTAAAATTGACAGTTTATCTAAAAACTTTCAGTAAAAAATGCCGAGTTATGATTGTTAGAGCTGTTACTTTGCCCCGCTGTAAATTGTCCATCCATCATAACATAAGCGAGTATACAGGCCCAATATTTCTTCACAGATTTAATTTAGTCACAGCTGTTTATAAATTTATGGAAGAAAATATTCAAATTTTTTTCCTATACGTTCTCCTTTCAGAGATTTGTAAAAATGTTCAAAAGGGAAGGACTTTCTTCTCGTTGACAATACATAGACGTGGCTTGACACAATAACAGGCTCGCTCCATTAGGCGATAGAGCGCAGGCCTCTTTTATCAAACTGTAAAATATCGATTGATAAATCACTCCGAACCTCTATCAAAATCACGACATATTTCCTGCCGTGGTGCTCTATGAATTGTAAGCTATAATACCGTTGACGGGACGGTCCGCTGCGAGATCAGCGTAAGGGGGAACAAGGCGTGTGTACGGGCGTGGACACGTAGAGATCATTGCTCTGTGACTGTCACTTTCCTTCGCGAAGTCGGCGAGCATTGCTCACCTATAGATTTGAGTCTCTCTCTCACTGTAGCTGCAGTCCATGGCCTTTCCACCTAATGTCACTTTTACAACACCAAGCCGAACACATTTTAGTTAGCTAGTGTAGTTTAAAAAGCCCCAAGTCAGTCTGCTTTAGTAAGGTGCAGGGATAAGACGCTGGGACATGTGTGTTTGAAATAACGTGGTCAGATTGACATAGTGCTAGACAGAGAGGGCCTTTACACCCACCTGACAATCGTTTTATGTAAGTATTTTACTCCCGGTCTCATTTCAAACCAAATAGTCCAATTAACTAATTACCAATAAGACGTCATATAATCCCGGTATAGCTATTATCCATGTATCAATATAGGCCTACCTTCATTCGAATATGCATGGCTATTTTTCTTCTAATTTAGCCTGTGAAATCTAAGAATACAGTCTATTGCGATAAAACTGTGCAACGTTCATTTCTATATCCCTATACCAACGCATTTTCCTAAATTGGTAGACCACAAAATATGCACCGGTATGAAGCATTATTTATTCGTCTTTTGACATCGGTTTTATATTATTTCACATATATATTTTTTTACCTGAAATTTTATTTCGATTTCAATTATCTACGAATCTACGTTTCTTAATTATTTTTATTAATTTATTGCTGTACCTTTTTCTACTTATTTTTTTTTAATTTATTTTTTGATTAAAATATTTAGGTACGTCTAGGATAAATGCAGAAACTATAATGGTGATAGTCTGTATTATTGTAGGTATGCATGACGGTAGTTTTACGATTTTTAAATTTTTTAGTTGGCTACGGTTGGACCGTTGTCAATAACATCATTTGACAAAGTGGGTAATATTAGCTAAGTGTAATTTAGTAAATAGTGTAGAAAATATGATTATTAAATATTGCAGAATAATTTATAAGCATGTATATATGGATTATTGAATACTCTTTAACAATCTTAATATGAAAGGCTTATAATAATTTTATAAATGATTTAGATATTATTATTACTATTATTATTAAATGATACAGAATTATTGCTTAGGCTAAATGTATTATTGAATAGCCGTTTAATATATACATGAATTAAGACATTATATACATTTCCTGTTTAATATGAATTAAATATAGCCAAAATTTTTGGTAAATAGTATACTATTGATATATTTTAGCTTTTTTATTTATTTTGTAAACATGCAAAGTGGTTTGTCAACATATGGCAACTGTCCTCGTACAACAACAACAATTGTTTATCCAGCGTTAAACCAGCTCGTCAAACACGCGACTTCCCGCGGTGTTTTCTGTTTGACGGATTAGCATATCGCCCCGACATGAAACAATGAGCGAGAACAAACAAATCCCACAGACAGAAACACTTGCGTATCACAGTCAGGGCAAAATGTGTGAAAATTGTAATCAATACAACGCCTTTTAGGCTGACGTAATTTGTTGTCCGACTTTAATTGGCTTGGTCAGGTGTCCATCCTTAATTAATTTCCCCAAAATATATTTAACGTTTGGTTAATATTTAGACAAATGCACAAATAATAACATACCTGATTTTCATTCAACCAGAAAAAAATTATATGTTTTTGTGCATTTTGTGCAAATATAAAACATTATTCTAATGTAATATTTGTATTCATCTGATAATTAAGCATTTAGTTTTAAACAAACGCGATATAAATAAATTCGTCACAACCAACTAGCCAAAAGCGAATTTCATTTGATATACTTATCTTTTATCAATAACCTAAACATTTTAGACAGGGTACATTTTATAATAATTTTTGTGTTTTTTAGAAAAGAATGTTAACACTATTTGCGTCATTTTGGGATAACACTTAATAGCTGAAACAGATTCTAGTTTTAAAAAATTTGCTTGTTGAATTTAACTTTAAATATTATTTTATGACTAAATATTGTTTAAATTTGTTTAGCTTTATATACTCTTCCTATATAACAATTTAAATTGTTGGCTCTTACAATATCGTAAAATTACAATGTACCACATGCAATGTTTGCAGATCTATCATGGAATGTACTTGATAAGGGCATATTCCTGTCGTCCACTGGTCAACAGGTATTAACAGACTAATTGATATTAAAAGTCTGTAATATTTTTAATTTATATAACAGTTCGGAGTGATTTAGCCTGAGTGCTTAGCTGGATATAAATGACTTCATAACGCCCGGTTGAATCAATGTTTTAATTATTACTCGACTGTATCCTTGCCATATGCTCCGATACTAATTTCCTGAGAACTGTTATACGGTTGAGATGCTCTAACCACCCCTTTACGCCCTTCCTCTCCCGTCTCTTCTCCGCTATACGTTTATCACTCTTAATTAATTGGGTGGCCCGTTTTTCCCTGGCTTCTTCGCGTGCTGTTTCGGATAAATGAAATGGCTGCTGTAGCGTTAGATACCTTGCTGTGTCGTGGCAAACAGAACAATACTCCGTCATTCCGGCGGCAACTCTCCCTCCAGCTCCACGATTCACATTTACGGAATTAATTTCTGATTTCTGACAAGACACTATGTAAAGGGCAGCTGATTTCTCACGTCTTTTATGGAGAAAATAAAAGACAAAACAAAAATGTCAGAATCTTTTAGATCTCACTAACACATTGCTATATAATCAGTTTTTAAAAGATAAATATTGAGATTAAAAAAAATAAAAGCATCAACCTTGTGTTTATCGAAAAGGGTGTATGGCATTATTTTATTTGATGGATGTATTAATCGGTTAGAAGTTACATATCCTTTTTTAAGAACATATGTACCTATATAACACGAATTTCCTTTCATTTTTCGGTCTGCATGCCTCGCCCACCTCACCTCCCTTGTTTTCAAATTGTGACTTTAAAATTGCATTTTGAAGAAATGGATCTCGGGCTGTCCAGATCCACCGGAACCCCAGGTTCTTGTCATTCTTCCTGTGTCGTTTCGACGCCAAGACAGAACTCACCCCCATTCTTTACCTCCCGGACACCACCTTATAAAATATCTACCCTTTCTCCTTGTCCCATATTTCACATGACAGCCGGGCACTCTTATATCACGGGTGGATCGACGATAAAGGCTCCTTGGGGACCCCGGGCTTCCGTGTGTCCGCGCAGGTATATACTATTTCAAACAGCATGCGACTCCCGTTTACTTTCAATCCACTCAGGGAAACGATTTTTCTGCTGTCAAGAAACGGAAAATAAAAGAGATTGGCAATATTATGATGCGGTGAATGGTGAGATATGGCCGTTTGAGCTACCGGGCAGAGAAGTTATTGTAGATGAAAGCCCCAACTGTGGCGGCGCAGCCTCGATTAATAATTCACGATCATCCCTTAATAGCCCTCTCTAATTCTGCCCATTTTCCGCTATGTTGCAACTCGATGGCGATGCCCACTCAGGGCTCTATCAACCCCTCTTTTGTATGCCCTTTTCAGTTTGTCAACAGTATTTATCTATGATAAGCTTCGGTAAGAGGCATCTCATTGACGGCTCTCTTTATCCAATTTGTATCGTTAGAGAGTTGATTTTTTATGGGGTTTTAATGTATCCAAGACAAAACTTGCTAATTGAATCAGAGGGATTGTTAAGGATGTGTTGGCTAGGAAGCAGTCTGTGTAGCTGGAGGTTCTCCCAGTGGAGTGGTTGTCCCCTTGTCCCGGTCCCCAAACATAACAGGATTGATCCTCAGCAAACCTTTTATCCGTCTTCTCCCTGTCCAGGAGCATTTCTCAGGCGGGACAGAATCTTTTAACGTCCCAACTTTCTCTGCTGACAAACAATAGGATTATGACTAGCATTTCACAGATATAGCGAAGGACTATTAGACTCTTCTTAGCTAATCCGATAATCTCATTGAGTCAAGTAATAACCTAGTCAAGAGCTAAACACAGCAGAGAGCATCGTCATTTATATCACATACCGTACACTGGTAATCTTTCATATACTTTTTGCAATTCCTTGCCTACCTTCCAAGATACATTTAGAATGCGAGTGTCTATTAACCAGACGAGTTTCACAAATATTTAATGTGCAACATTTTTCATTTCCATAGAAGTTTTATTTTCCACTCCTTGCCAATCTTGCATATTGTAATGTTACTGCTTTGAGAAACCTAACAAATGTTAGATCTTATTTCATTTAAAAATTATCAAATTGTTTTGTTACCGCCAATGCTATATCACGGAAACGTACGAGTTGTTGCAGGTGTTGTAGATACGGTCGCTGTGCAGGGGTTCTGCTGGTTAACGCGCAGTCCACTTGTTAAGATCTCCTCTGATGAGACTAGTTGATTACATACAGAATAATGTTGCTATCTGTCATTTTACTTGATCACTAACCGGTGGCTTCTGACCCGCGGCGGAAACAGCTACGTACAACAGAGCACGGTCTATCCACAGTACAACCTGACAGAACACGTGTTTAGATGCGCCATTAGCAAATGAATTTGAAGGAAAGGACAACGCAAATTAAATGATTAGAAATATTAGATCAAGCATTTAATTTCCGCCCATAGCCCCGACAGTGATAAAATTGTCGCTGTTGCTTCGCATTGGTAACAGAGAAAACTGAGAGATGCGGCTCTTGTAGGGTTTGCCAGCATTAACCAAGTTGTTTGGAAAAGCTGGGATAAATGTCACACCAAACATTAATTGAACAGCACCCGTGTCAATTAAAGTAAACAAACAATTGAAATACGGAGAAAAATATACTTTACAACTGTTATAATTTGAAAACATTTTATTTCATTTCAATCTTTATTTTAACGTATAAATTAAAATATTAACTTTGAGCTACTGATATGACACATTTTAAGCAATGTTTGATATTGGAATATAAATATACTTTTCAAAAAATACGAGCCGATTATGGTAGTAATTCATTTTTTAAAAAATCCAAATAATATATTTTTATCTGGCAAGACAAACTGTTTTTACAAGCAATGAAGTAGCTACACGACATAATCCTAATCCTACTCACAATTTAATGTCAGTGTCAATGTTAACAATTATATTCCCATTTCATTTATAACTATCAAAATGTTCATTCATAAGTATGATAATTCTCAGATTTGTTAGACACGTTAACAAGTACCGGTATTTTTATGAATGGCTTAAATGGCGTGAATAAATAGCCCTACTTCAAGGTTGTGAATCGTTGAGGAGGATTAACAATTTTATGAGCCTTACCTCTGCACAAACCTCATAAATCGCATTACACACGTAAGTCGGGCTTTGAATTAAATGTAGCATATACCACTTAGCCCTGTGAGCCGCACACCAAATACAATTCGGACTATATTAATGTCTACTGTTATTTGCCTCCGGAGAAATGTATACTGGGATTTGGTTAATCGTTATAAATGTAAAAACTTACATCGAACTAAGGTCGCCTAAAATAATAATCTTGCGCGGTCCTGTATGCATTCAGATGACCGTGTGTTTGCCAAACCTCTTGATGGAAAGATGTCAAGAGCACGAATAAGGAATCGCAAACATTATCCATTGATGGTCTATCGGCTGATTACTATGGACTGCACCATATCTATGCTAGTCTCGTCAACTTTAGTCATAACAAGGAAATCCTCATATCAGCAAAACAATTAATATTAATCAATGTATTTATTGTTAAATTTCTGTTTTTCTTAAATGTTGTATTTTTGTTTCATTTTTTCTTTCGGTCGTAGGTAGTGTATAAATATAGTTATTCTTTTAACGGCTTTGAAATATTGAAAACCTAATAAATCTGTGTTTATTAAAATACTAATTTAATTTAACCGATTTTAACAATTGCAAATATATAGGTTCTCTCACCAATTAAATTCTTATTGAAGACAGGTGCTTGCATAAATATTTTCCTATCACGGCTTAAATTCTATACACCGCTCCGCTACACATGTCAAGTCACTCGTTATTTATATAGGTTAATTATTTTCCATATGACAAGTGTCAATGTTATAAAATTATAAATCATAAAATATATTATTAAAAATATACAATTATTTTAGTTTATGTAATACCAATTGTATGTAGATGACGTTTATCTTATACCAATAGTTGTTTTATATAATTATAGGGATATCACATTATTAAAATAAAAAAGAACACAAACTAACATCCCCTGTGATCGTACACTGTATAATTTTGACACATACCGGTATCTTTGGCACGCTTCTATATAAGCCTCAATTATTCGCCCAACTGGGTTTGTTTAAAATCAGCTGTAAAAATAAATTACACAACACTCATATTGAAAAATGCTACAATCATATGGTGCGATTCGATGGAGGTTACGTGATCTGCCCGCCCTTAATCTTAAGTTATAGCCGGGTCATAATAGTGGAGTGTTTGGTGTAAATAATAGGTGTGAGGCATGGCTCGGACATTCCTGACTTAACAAACTGTGGTTCAGGGTGATGTCACTAGAGGGCAGTGACGCGTCATTCCTCCGCCTTGTTTGCCCGTTGTTGTCTCCTCAACCCTTTAACCGTGTGGAATGTTTTCACTGAAATACCTCTTGATTTACCCTGCCCTTTTCTGACCCGTGATAGGTATTTAGTTACCAATATAAGTGACCGACGGTGTGTCCGCTATTCAAAAACACTCTAATGGTATTTGTAGTTTTGTCTAGTAGGTATTGAACCGGGTTATGTCTATAAGCACCGGATGTAAGCAGCAGGCCGGAGATATGGCCCGGCAAGCAGGTCTGATATCATCTAATAACATTACGTAACTCAACCATACTGACCACTTTGACCCTCTTAAGTTTGTATTATCATAGCCTGGCCAAAGGGTAAAGTTTATCTTACAGTCTACATGACCCTGCAGAGGTCCGTGACAGTTGGAGTGTATCCCATCGATTTGGACTTGTTTTAACTCCGCTTAACCATCAACACTTAAATGATTGGTGAAATATGGCTATAGAAACATTTTTGTTTTGCTTTTTGGCAATATTACGAAAATACACTTACCTTTCAAAATAAATTTGACAATCCTTCAAACTCACAGACTGCTTACTAAATAAACTTTTCTCGGTGTTATGTTTGTTATTGTATAAACCATGCAGTTATAATAACTATTTCTATACCACCTGATCCATTTATCCAGGTGTTAAGATAGTTAGCATTAAGGAAACGTCTAAGAGGGGTGTTTTGTTCCGATCCGTTCTATTTCCTTTAACTTTTGTTTTAATAACAAAGTATCAAAACACCATGCTGCGAACTAATCATATATGTAAGACCAATTAGGACTTGTTCATGTTTTTAGTAACCTTAGTGTTTTATTGGTACTCTTAAGGAAATTGGTGCCCCGTCGGTCTTTGCCACAAAGGGGGCGGGGTTGACAGTCACTCCCACAAATTGGTGCAAGTCAAAACAATGGCGAAACTCGCCGGACATGGTGGTAGCGTTCTGGTTGGTCAGACGCTACGGTCGAGTGAACTCGCGTGAAGTCACCAAACCGTTGAGGTGTGATATAAAGCACACGGCATGGAGGTTCAGTCATAACGTCACCATCATCTCAATATCACCCACTCAAATAGAAACTGTGTGTGGTCAAGTCTGGAGTATTTAATTGTTTGTTGTAGAGTTCTGATCGCCATTCATCCACCAGTCCGTGTCCAGTCCAGACCCTGATCCTGTCAGTGTACGCAATCTTAAGACTCCGTCAACACTAACTCACTATTCGGTCCTCGGATCCTTACCTGACATTCACCGTGGATTCCCATTACCTCCAAGATCCGAGAATGGCCAGTATGGCGTATGCCCCACCAGTCTCTGCTCAGATGCCATCGAGCAAAGGTTCACCTTACTCCGTCAACGGCATCAGTCTTTCGGCTCCTAACGTTGACATGCTTCACCCCGCTATGGGATATCAAGGTAAGAATATTCACCTGTCCATTTATATTATTATTGTCAGCAAGAGTATTTTCTTCCGTTAAATTTATCCACATTAATCTTATATCCCATCAAGCTTATTTTATCCACTTTTGTATTCACACACTTAAGATATACCAACTCACTAAGCGGATTATGTTTCGGAATCTTCCGGTGTTAACGATTTAGAGTCTCTTTGTATCAATAGATTAGATTGTAAAATCTTCAACGGTTTGTTTCTGTTTTAAATACATTAAGCTCAAAATAAATTATTTCCAATCGATATGAACAGTTTTTTTACATAGGCGCAATTAAGATGAAATTATTTTTGGAAACTGTATTATTTTTATATTCCTCTTTGTTAAATTCATGAAATTTACATTTAAAAAAAAACACCTTCAGTCAAATCTTTATTTAAATTCATGTAAGGATATTGTTATGGAAAAATTCGATTAATTATAACACTATATGCGAAGAGTATACGTCTTGACAAGTTTTCCAATACACTTTCTTTATCAATTTCATCTCTGCGGGAATAGTGGACCCCCTAGGGCAAGAAAAGTGCAATGTTTACTATTCCATTAGATTGGCATTGACTTGTTCCCCACCCTTTCCTGTCCCCCCTACAGCGAGCCACACCTTTTGTCCACTACCCCTGGGCTACCCAATTTGATACAATAGCTTAAGCCCCAAGAAAAAACATTACTCACTTGTAGTTTATTAGTTTTAGTGTCTTATTTAATTTAATCAAGAAAAATGTGAGTATCCCAGACTATATAGAGATAGAAAATGATTTCAATTAAGGGTTTAATTGAGAGAGCTTTCATCATTTCTTCTTTATATTTTATTTCCAAAACCTCTTACATATTGCATTTCTTTGCATTCGCTTTAAGCATTTAACTTGTACAAAACCAAAGACCCCGTTTCTTGATGACGGACTCTGAAACAAGAGCGTGATTCTTCTCGCCTTTGTAATGGTGGTCTTGTAAAATGGTTTTATGAAATGAAAGCATAATAAAGAACTCATCGTGTGATTGCAATTCCGTAAAGACAGCAAAGCGACTTCCAAAGAACCCATGCTAATTTTAATTTGGCTAATGAGTCTAGCGAGTACACTTGGAGAATAGCCTCTCTCCTCGACTCCCTTTCTTCAGTTTTACATTTCAAAAGCCCGGGTTCTGAAGGACTGCAGCTAGTGAGCACACACACATTGGCTTGAACTGTTTATTAATATATTCCCTGGTCTTTTATCAGCAAGGAAGACGCAAACATAATATTCTGTCGACAATAAGCACGACCCTATACTACTCCCATTTGAAACCTCTTTTGTACTATGATCATTGTGACTGCTGGCCATTTATAGCCCCGTGTCTTCGAGTCGCCACGCATCTTTCTGTTTCATCACGACTTATTGATTACAGAATAAACTCACAGTTCCTAGACGGTATTGTTCCAAACTTCTTCATTTGGATAACTAATTTATTCAATAACGTAAAAGCTGTTTCTTTAGATGAACATATAGGACAAAATTGCACGACAGATGATATATTCCTTTCGTTCAAACAGATTCGCAAAAATTGCCATATTTGACAGTTCATAACCCTCAGACGAAACTTTGATTTCTAACCCCGTCTTCTTTTATACAATGATATCTTGGACTAGATTGAAGAAAAAAACAGTGATATTGAATAATTTGAAGCATTTCTTGTTGCCCAGACCCTGATTAGATTTGGTTGTGTCATTTGACTACTTTAATTTCCCTGATTCTACGGTGAGTAGAGAGTCACGTTAGCTGGTTCCGGGTTAAATGCAGATTAATTGAGGGTGGAATGCAGGAGTTTGGTTAGAGTCACCATCATAATCAGTCAAGAGTCGACATATTGGCCGTAACGTGAGGAAACGACACTGCATTGTAAATCAGTCTATTCAGAAGAAAATCACCGACAAGCGATTTCAAATTAACGAATTAACAAACTCACCAAATTCTGATCGGAAATGAAAGTAACCTAACGCCGTTCGCCTTTTTATTCTCGTTTTTCTACGATGATGTATTTTAAGGAAGGGAATGGAGCGGAATAAATAATGAACGAGCATGTCAAAGAAATCGAATTACGTCTAATTTTCATCATTAACATCAATGCATTGAAGCTTAGTCACAAAAGAACTTATTGAGTACTCAGTTGTTGATACTGCCCAGATTTAACACAAATAATAAATTAATTAAAATACACATCAGAACAACTATGCTCTTATAGACATTATCATTGTTTTATGCAAATATTTATAAAATAAAACTGTCAATAAAAACAATACTAAGTTTTTGTTTAGATCTTCTAATTTACTTTAAATTTATTTATTGAATATCTAATTCTAAAAACATAAATATTGTATATAAGTACATTATTATTAGACTTTTCCTGATGTTTTTTTTTTAAATTTTTGTGATCTAAAAAATTTTAAGGGAATTTTAGCAATTCAAATTGCGTTGCCAATCCTATCGTTGACTTGCCCCACTTATAAATAATATCCTTTGAAATCGTCGAATTTTACGATCAGTTATAACTATATATGTGTGTGTTTTTAGTTGTATTTTAAGAGGGTTGTCCAATTCTATAATCCCCATAAGTAAATTGTCCAATTGTACATTATATTCCATTTTCATTTCATTGATCCGATTTAAATATCATAATAAGTGTTTTGTCCAACGGGTAATCATAAGATTGATTCTATTTTATATTGACTGCATGTGCGTTGTCCATTTGTTAATTATACTTTAACAGAGTTGTCTAATTTTCATTCCATTTAGGTCTTCATTTTGCTGTTTCAGCAAACCCGAGAAAACAGCGCCGAGAAAGGACAACATTCACACGGGCCCAACTCGATGTACTGGAGGCCCTATTCCAAAAAACAAGATATCCAGATATATTCATGAGAGAGGAAGTCGCTTTGAAAATCAACCTTCCGGAATCGAGAGTTCAGGTAAATTCAAATATCTTGCTATTAACATGCCTTTTAGGCTTCAAATTCTAATATAAAATAGTTAATATAATTGTGTCTTATTATGTAATGCAAACTTGGAATGATAACGTTTGGAAAAGTATTGACGTCATTTTGGTCAACTGTTTATGAAAGAGAATAAATGTATATAAGTGAACGCATGAGTCAGTACTATATATAGCTTCATATATGGCATGTAACGTCTGCCTTGTTAGTTAGTCTACCGCCCCTTATCTGTTAATGTAAGCAAATATCCCCTAGATATTTTGTGATGAACTGACCTATTTCCTGTATTAGTTGAATATTTTTGCACTTTCCGTACATACCTGGCTATTATAATCATGAAAATTAGCCAGTTGTGGTTATAAGAAAGGTAATTTTGGACCCCACTTATACCATACATACAACAATAGCTTTTCTTCCTTGTCCATATTCTTTGTAATAATACGCATACGTAACAGCGTATGTATCTGAGTGACAAGCGTTTTAAGTATTAGACCAACGTGAGTGCGATCTGAATGGCAGTCTAGGAATTCTATACACAAAGAAAGAGCAAAAACAAAAACATATTTGCTAAAAGATTGCTGTAATGGTAGTGTACAATAAGGGATGGTCGGTCACACGTGTCATTCGCCGGACTGGTCAGTTGAGACTTTATGTAACACTGTGAGCATAAGTCACTGCGGGCTGATAAGCTAAGTGGTCATTCCATGAAGTCCACTATGCCAATCCGCCATGACATGTCGGACTCCATTATCTATTGTCAACACAACAATTGTCCGGGCGTGTTTGTCAATAGAGGAACTCAACGTGCAACCCGAGTCTAACTACCGCCTGTTTTCATCGCTGTGCTTTATAACAAAAAAATCTCTGTTACAAAGAAAAAACTGAGCATTCGCCTATCTAACAAAAATTGCACTCGTGGAACAGTAAAAGGGCAAAAAAGAAAAATCAATTAGAGAAATAGGAACTCTGAGGGAGAAATGGGTGTCCCCGCGAGCCAGTGAACCTTTATCGAGAGATCAGATCAACGCATATTCATTCATAAACAAATTGATGTAGTCACATTCTGACATTGTGTTTATGGCTGCTGTGAAGGGTGTTTGAGATAAAATAATCAAGTTAGCCAGCTGTGAATAATGGCTGTTCATAGATGGTCATTTGTCACAATTTCACTACGGACTTGTCAGTGCGCCATTATTTCGAATGATTATATGTGGCCTTATTATTTACCCCAGAAATGTGTGTTTTTGGAGACGTGAACTGATGTTCGTCATACACATAAAATAAACGTTTATATATTTTTTAAAGATACATATCAAATAAAATACTCCTTATTTGTTTTCTTCATTATAAACTAATATATATTTATTTATCTTAACAGGTATGGTTTAAAAACAGACGTGCAAAATGCAGACAACAGCAAAAAGCACAGGAAGCCAAGAGTAAGGGCCAAGGGCAACAACAAAGCCAGCCTCCCAAAAAATCGAAAAGCCCTCCACCTCCGAGCTCATCCCCCGGGAACAGTGTTTATAAATCTCCCATAGTCACCAGTCCCTCTAACGGTAATGTGAACAGTCCATCATCGATTTGGAGTCCCGCCTCTATACCCTCAGTCAATGATCTGATGAACAATTCGAGTTGTATGCAGCGATCAGCTTATCCAATGGCCAACTCTCACCACCAAGCTCCGCCCTATTCCGCGCCGAACTACGCCCACTCTGGTTACTATAGCAACATGGATTACCTTCCTCCCATGCAGCTTCCGGTTATGACAGCCAATCAGATGTCAAATCCAACGACAATGTCCAACATTTCAAATAGTCACACTGGTCAGATGACGTCACCTTACGGTCCCATCCACCACGGTAGCCAAGCTGGACTTTCACGAACAAATCCCGCAGATTGTCTCGATTATAAAGACTCTTCATCCTGGGGAAAATTTCAAGTGTTGTAAATTTCTTGAGTGATTTTATTAGACTGTGAACTTTGTTTGACATGGACCTTCCTGTGGGAAGTTGTTTTAATTTAATATACGAAAGTAATTTTCTCCAGATTTTTGAGTTTTGGCCATTTGATGACGCTTGGAAACGTGCTGTAGTATTTGTTAAGAACGTAATACAACACCATCAATGGACGTCTGATTCTACTCGCTATTTATATGACCAAAAGTTCACTTTTTTATTTATGTTTGGAGATTTTACAGTGTACATAGTCACAACATAATCATCTGCAATACATGTATTTGAATGTTTTTACAATATTATGGTATAGAGGTTAACGGGCCTGTGTAATATAGAGACAATACGGCGGCTGTATTGCCCGCCTTTATATTGTTAACTGGTTAATACGTCCCGGTTACTTATTGACGAACGGAGGACAAGACGGTTTATAATTATGTATTTAGAACGATCTCAATATTTTAAATTTAACCTCTTATGTGGGATTGTTCATTGTGGGATGGAAATAGAATAAAGATTTAAGTATAGAGGTCCGCCATTTTGTCCTGTAACGAATTACCTCAGTAGAAACAGTATTTTATACACAGTCCCACTGTTTAATCTCGTCTAACGAAATCTGTGCTATGAAAATAGATGTTTTAAATTGACAATATTTTAACTGGAATTTCCCATGTATGTGTGTATATAAAACAAAGAAGTAAGAGATTTCACTTGATTCGGCATTTTAGATTTCCAAACTTTATTTTAATTTTATTTTTAATCGTTTGGAGATTATATAGAGTACACACAATTTTGAAGATACTCAATCTGTAAAGGGGACACAATCATGAAATATATTGTTTTTATTTTTTTATTTCTGAAGTTTGATTTTGTGTGTGAATTGTCCTGTTTGCTCTCAATCCAGTTCAAAGATATCGTAAATTATTCCTTATTTCTCACTGCTATGAAACAATATCTGTTTGAATTGCGTGTGCGATTTATAACAAATGAATAAACCGTTGTTTTAAATTCATATATGGCTTTTATTACATTCTTTTGCGTGCATGATTTAGAAATATTTATAACTTTTCTACTGTTGTTGTTAATATACATTTGATATTGACGTTTTCAAATTCCTTGAGACAAATATCAACGCCTCATATAGTCTGCAATCATTGTTTTCGTCACAAAATATTTTGCTAGAAATCATGGAGCTCAGCCTTAATCTGTAAAATGTTTTTGGTTTTTAGCCGGTAGAAAAATACAGTTCAGTGTGCAGAACAAAATGTTCCTTGCATGCAAATAAACACGCTAGTAAACTTAACTCAATTCTTCGTTGGCATGCTATTGAAATTCAAAACTAGCTTCCAGTTGCCCTGGTGCTCTAAGCGCTAATGGGCAACATAAAGTCGTGTCTTAAGTCTTAAGTTGTATCGTGTCTAGTGATTGTCTTGTCTTGTCCTTGTTTTTAACCAACCGTGCACGGGTTCGAGTTCGCCTGTCGACCCTCAGGTACATGTATTTGAGCGAGTCACATGTTGTGGCTCCGGCAATCGCAGAGGGTGGTTTTTACAGCTTTCCTCACGGTTTTCCACCCTTATAAGGCTGTGTACAGTGTGAAGTGGACAATCCGTCGTCGTATAAGTTAAATACCCCTAAGAACAACGTTAAACGCCAATCAACAAACAAACAAATTGTGTTTGGTCTGGTCCTCATATATACGACACCCCGGTCGTATACATGAGGGAGACAAGTTTAAGTAAGGAACTAAACCAATTCAAACAAATATATTCTCCTTCGTACTTAATATTTTATCATTATCATTAAGAGTGAATTAATTGAAGTAATCGATTCTTAGCAGCATTTGACAGTATACTGTTGTATATCTCAAGCTGGAATAATTAAATAAATATAAACTCAATTATCCGCTCAAATCAGACAGGCAGGACAAAATTCACAAAAAAAAATCAGTGCAAAAATTGGCACAAGCAAAATGACATTAATCGTCCCCATTGATACCCATTATTTGACATCACAAACCAAGAATTCAATGCTATAGGTTGTCATATATCGAGAATTGGTAGGGAACATACAAGGATTTAGGTGTAAAACCTTCCGAAGACAGGAAAGTAATATCATTAAATAGTAGGAAAAATCGCCAACAGACAATAATTCAGGCGTGACACCTTGATAATACAGGAGAAGAGTAGCCCCAAAATGTCGGAAAAAAATCGTAAATACAGAAGACATTGAGTGTAAAACCTTTGAATAGAGGTAAAGAGTAACGTGAAATGGTAGAAAAAATCGTAATCAGGGAATGGATTAGGTGTAAAACATTGGGACTATAGGAAAAGAACATAGTAAAATGGTAGTTAAAACCGTTAACAGAGATGAATTTAGGTGTAAAACATTGCGAGTACAGAGGAGCAGATGTTAGATTGACTATAGTCTGATACGTGTTTGTCGTATACACATAATTACTATACTTCATTATTTCATGTTCCAAATTAGACAGCATCACTCTAAAGGGAAAGCAGTAGTTTAAAAATAATAATAATTATAATATGTTAGTACTAATTCTTTTTCAAACTCCTTGAACAAATAATTATTTATCAGGAAAAAATGTTTTGTTCTTATGCATGGCATAACAAATGATGGCATAACAACGCAGTAAGATACTAATAAACACGTATTTTGGCGTAGAGAAAGTAAAAATACGTCTCCTTGGCATTTCAGTATGGCTTTTATCAACCGTTCAGTATATCAACTAGATCATTGTGTCATATTTTATAAGAAGTATGCCATCTATTAATTTATGATGAATTCTTCAGACCGACTTAACGTGTTGAAGGCTTTGAGAAATAAGTTGCATCGATATATATTTAAGTAAGTCTCCTTGTTCGCTATAGTCTGGTTAATTGGTTCTATCCGACAGATCGATGATTTTAAATGATGGAAAAATGAACTGGTTATTGAGCCTTGGCTCCTTATGCGGAAAAACATATAGACACCAAAGTACTGTATTTGGAAATAATATATATCATAGGATATAGGCAATCGTTCAATATACTTCGCCAGCATTTCAACTCGGGTATAGTAATTTGGTGCCAACCATAGAAAGCAATGGAATTACTGAAGTCAATAAAACCAGACACGTCACTCAATAATTTCAAGCACTTTTGTATTTACTGACAACATATCAATAAGCTCGAAGATTATGATTCACAAATAGCAGAAATTCCTAAGTATAAAATCACACACATAGGCGAATTTTGAATGCTGCTTTGTAGGCACTGCCAATGTGGTTTGATTGGTTGATGTTTCAAGGGCGTTTCACTTACATGGTGTTTATGTTAAACGGTAATATGTTAAAAACCAGAACGAAATCTATAGTATAGAAATCCATTTCTTGCACCGTCAGTTTTGCGACAGCTGTTTTCTTGTCAACTTTTAAAAAAATGATTTTTACACTATATAACGTAATATATCGATTTTTGACGCATAAAATAAGGAAAAGAACCTTGATCCGACAAGGATAGACTAAATAGCTTATATTGATAGAGGTTAATTATATAATTATCGATTGATTTGACATCCAATTTCTTGATGTTTAAAACGCAGCTGCTGTGTGAACATCGCAGATCTGTGCAATACTGTCATGCACTGACAATGTTGACCACTTTTCACAGAGGCTATTGTATCGGTATAACATTGGCAAACGTTTTATTGAGATCCAGCCTTTAAATATTGTCTCGTCAAAGTTTATAAGACCTATTTGAAATATCTTCAATATTTACATAATTCATTTCTGAACTTTGGAATATTTTTCTAATATAAAAATATGAATTCACATGGTTTGCTGTTGTTTGTGTGGAAACTTTGGAATTCTTTCATCGATACGTTGGTTGTGTCAATACAATTAAATCGACAAGAAAGCCCTGACCGACTGACCAACCGACCGACCGACCGACCGACCGACGTTTACCATCGTACTAAAGGATATATTTCACTTGTATGACGACGATGCATTGGTAAATAAATGCTCTTAGCAGACGAGTGGCGAATTCGTATATCAACCGCCGCTGCACAGTCGTTAGGGTGTCGAATTTGCTTAGCGAAGGGTCCTGGTTCGATCTCGTGGAGGCATTGAAACAGTGCGTTTCAAGCAGTATTGGGATATATTGGTTTATAGTATTGTCGGAGATACGATTCTGAATAGATCCTTATATAAAGTTGTTATAAGTAACTTACAGACATTTCTAAAAACGGTAAAATAAACTGAACGTCATCTGACTAAGGGCAGTTTGTTTGAAGAGTGGCGTTGCTGTTTTTGCTTAGCACTGGAGGGAATCAACTTTCCAACATTATGGAAATGCTTCACATCTTGGTTGGGCTAGTTTAAATCATTATTGGTAAACGCCGCCGTCATAAAAGTGAAATACCTTTAGCACAGCGGAAAACATCAATCAATCAATCAATCAATCAATCAATCAATCAAACAATCAAACAATCAATAAATCATTCAATAAATCAATCAAAAGAGTACAACTAAGAAATAGAAACTCGTCTAAGGAACTATCAACTTAATTTAGAAAATAAACTCATCGACGGGATTACGGCATACAGCTCCTGTCGTCTTTGCCCTTTACGCCAACTTCATGACTGTTCAAGTCAAATATATTTTAAACAGAGTCGAGAGAAAGACGATAGTTTGTTTTCTGTTTATTTGAATGGGGTTTAATGTCAAGATCAAGGGTATTTCAATTATATGACAACGGATTGTCCACTTCACACTGTTCCTTGCCTACTTACAGTGGAAACTCAATGGTGGAGTGGTCTAAAGTGTACGTTCTAGTGAGTGTATATGCTTCTGGTCTACATATCCCCCTCACCTCTGGAGTCGCGGGTTCGATTTCCGTGAACCGTATGTGGGTCGGTATGCCAGCAACCAGCGGAAGGTCATGGGTTTTCTGGGTTAATTTACTACCCAGTTTTCCTCCCGCAGTAATGCTGGCCAATGATCTGTAATTGGGATTTAATCCTGTTGATCCAACATGGGATGAATAATGAAATAAGAAAACCATAGAGAAAACCTCCCAAAAAGTACCCCGTGATTGCTGAAGACACATCGTTTGACACTCATATACATGATGGTCAACGGGCGAAAGACGATGATTTTGATTTATAATCGTGCCTTATACCAAACTTAATTAAATAACTGTCGTAAACTTAATGACTCTTATTTTTTTTATTTTGGACAGATATCTAACACACTATGATTAATGACACTATGACGGCAGTGTATATTCCAAGAATAATTTACATTAACTTAACCATAAACTGTTTAGTGTTTTGGTAATATTTGAATGTTAAGATACATAATGCGATAGATAGTAAGATGAATTATGAAACATTGTGTGTACTGATACTTTTAATAATCTCGTAAGTGCCTGTTTAGTAATTCAGATTGGTAACTAAACTATTGTTGAATGTTCATGCCTTATTGTTCCTGACTTCATAACATTCCTTATTATTTGATAAATATTGTTCAAACCCATTGTAAAATATTTGACATCAATTTGAAAAGAGCCCATTTTGTTTTTGTGGCGATTATCATGAACATTTATTACATAATTGTCAAAGTTATAGAGACAGAAACGATATGGCACGAAAAGTCTTCCATACATATGAGTTACCAGCTTCAGTTAACAAGGCGAGAGGGAGAGTAATGTAACCTGAATCATCGCTTGTCATAACTGCTGTTTATAGTCTATCTATTTAGGCATACTTGATTTTAAAAAAAAGACAATTAATTTCCAATTATATTCAGAAATTATATTCAGAAGTTGTACATCCATATCAGTCGTCATGTCTTACTAATTCACCAGCTTCTAAATGCCACTCAAACAAGATGATATTAACTGCCAATCAAAATAACAAACAAATGCTCTTTTTTCTCTCCAGAGATTAAAAGGATCCCCCTCATCACAGCGAGCAGAATCAGAAAAGCTCTACGGTAAACAGAAAGAGAACAAAATTTTATTTGATGCCTTAAAGAAAAGTGCTGGAATTACAGACGAAGATATTAACAAAAAATGAATGCTGATTCATGTAGTTAGTTTTAACTGACTGTATGAGAAATGGGACAATTGCATACATGTAGGTGTGTGAGCTATGTGTACTGTGCTACTGGAAAATTTGTATTACAAATGTCTTCATTGGAGAATTTGGAGGTTACAAAATATTAGTGACAAATAATTTTAATAGTGGCATTTGAGCACTGCTATTGAGTCCTATGCCACAGCTTTCGCTTATAAACAGGTTTAAAAAGCCTTGAACTTGAAGCCAGTTGTATTTAAATGAGATTTTTGGAGACCATGTCTATTCAAGTAGTGCAATAAACTAGTGGAATATAATCGGAATGAAGATGGTTCAACAAGCACCACTAATCCTTGTGGATTTTGATGTTGAAATAAAGTCATTATACATTATGTATACGACATTCTATATTATAAATGTTATTGTTTTCTTCAAGTATGTCTTTGTAAAGTGAAGTGCATAGTGACATTAGAGAACACCCTGCACTTTAACTTCAAGTGTCTCATCCTACATAGAGACTTGCTTAAGGGTATTTATTTTAACGGCTTTTCATGCATTTGGTGGTAAAATTTCTTCCCTCACAAGCAACTGGTTCCTTTTGCCTTGGTGCTCTCTAAGCTATTAGGATTTTGATTATCCCATCTGTGTTTATTGCGAATGCCACTTGCAAGAATCAAAGGAGTGAAATAATCAAAAGTACAGCCTGCGGCATGAACGACAACTCTGGTAGAAATTGATAGGTTTTATCCACTTCATATGACAAGGGCAATAACTCCTCGTTTACGCTTCCAATATTGCTAAATTCAGTTATGTTAACGTTTGAAGACTTATTTATTGCATACATGGTTCGGTAGGATTACTGGACATACAGGTAACTTTAAGTATTGTCCAATCATAAATTTGTTGCTATTTAACACCTGAGCCTATGTTGAGCGATGTACAATGCTATCAGTGTGACTGTCTAACCTTTCTTGTACCAAAATCTAGTCTCTAGTTACCTCCCTTAACCTTTGAAGTGAATGAAGGAGATTGTTGGTACAAATAAGGGTCTTTATCTTCAACATTCATTGATCCCCACATTTTCTTGGAAACTTCTTAGTTCATATACAATATATTGACACTCTTTGACGATTTGTAAACCCTTCTACAATGGATCAAATCAGTCTCATTTTCACCAATACATCAAGCTGAGATTACGACTAGGAGTAGTTAAACAAATGGCTTTAAAGAATTCATTAAGGGAGATTAAAATGCTTTTTACATTGTTAACTATCTCCCGATAATAGCCTTCGAATTGCAACTTTTTATGCCATTAGTTCAGAAAAACATTCCTTTTCTCACATCATACCGCTATTTATACTAGAAACTTTTATACAAGATGAGGACTTTTTAATCCACTTTCATAAACTTACTATTTGACAAACGTGACCCAAATATTCACAATTTGTTTAATTCAGTCTATATAATACACGTAGGTCTGTTTGGAACCCTATCGAAGTCGGGTCATATGATTGCAATTAACCAGGTTGTCTCCCTTTTTTAATGCAATGTCTGTAAACCTCATATTATTGTATCAAATAAAGGTGTATTGTTTTTTATTCCGTCTGCATATATGCAGTCATGAATTATACCATTCAACATAAGACTTGTATGGATGACAACTTAAATATCAGAGCAACGTTTCGATGTAGTTACTAACATCGTTATCAAGCATAATGATGTAACTACATCGAAACGTCGCTCTGATATTAAACAGAAGTTGTCATCAATACAAGTCTTCTGTTGAATGGTATAACCTACTTCTATATGCCTCTAAAACAAGTTAATATTATACCACTAAACACATTAGGCTTGAACTTAACAACATTCCTATTAAAATTAGGGAATTTGGGCCATTCCAATCAAACTTCTGTTTTCCATGGCAAAATTATTATTATATAAATAGTATAACAGACAACCCGAACATGCTTAAAACCACACCTCTGCATGCAAGATGGCTGCCATTGCATTATTTTACAACATTCATTACCGTACACACTATAACTCTGTAACAAATTCTCAGATTAATTTGACATATAGTCTCATCTATTTAAGACAACAGATAGGATTGAATTTCATCAAATTCCGTAAAACAAAAAGGCGACCAATACATCATTTTACCATATTTACGCCTATGTGTTCTGAAAATGATTATTTTTATATCAAATTCAAAGATTAACTTGAAACCTGGAAGTTAGCATCCTACTACTAAGACATAGGATTGGATTGTATTTCATCAAATTTCACAAAACAATATGGTCCCCATTGCATAATTGTTCAATGTTCACCCCTACATGATATCTTTGAGAACAAATTCACGGAATAACTTGAAACTTTTACAGTAGCTTCCTCCCATTATGACAAATATTGGGATTTCATTTCTACAAAATTAAATAAAACAAAATGGCAGCCCTTGCATAATTTTAATATATTTCAAACTTTGAAAAAAGGTTCCTCCAGTTAAGAAACCGATGGGATTGCATTTCATTTAATTCCGCAAACAAAAGCGGCCATCACTCAAATTCAGATATTTTAAACTTCGCTTTTTTGTGTTTATACCATCTATGCTGTTGTATATCACTAAATTTCACAACAAATATGGTCGAAATTGGATATCGGCTCGCACCAAAATGGTGATCAACACTATAACTTTTACTCTTTGGTACTTTGAAGAAAAACATAGCTCTTAAACAAAAGTAGGAAAAGGTGATTTGACAGGAATTATAAGGATGTATTTTCAAAAAAAGCCTCTAGTGGTGGACCTGCTAGTTACTCAGCTTGTTTAGCATGTTTCTCCTTATCTCCAACATTGATAGCAAACCCTTGATGCGATTAAGTGAGTCAAACTCGGTCTGTTCTTGTTTCTATATTCTTTGCAAAACAATAAATATTGAAGTATTTCTAACATAATTTCTAGAGTTGTTTCTTTTTTTTTTTTTTAACTCCAAAGAAAATATGTGATGAATAAGGATGTCTTTTGCAACCTGATCACTCAGGATAAACAATTTTCAATTGAAGGTAGATCCTAAAAAAACTTTTATTGATTATCGCATTGCAATTATCCTCTATCAGTTTTTTATGTACATGTATTTTGATGTAATACCTTTAAAGCGAATTCCGGTAACAAGATATAAATGTATTCTTTGTAAAGGGTAACATGAAGTCAATCTGTTTCCTGTCTTATCATCGTTTCATCCATTTGGCTGGCATGCTGCCATAGTAGTGAAATAACCTGAAGTTAACCCTAATCAAACAAACAATACAAACATGTACTATAATATTATATGAGAATTATTTTGAACACGTATCCCACGTATATCCTAATCCTATTTCCAGATTTAAGGGTTAACTTTAAACAAGGACTCAATTGAGCTAAACACATGCCCGAATTAAATCGAAGTTGTGATGATTAGCTATCTAAATTTGTGCCTTTTTTAAAAATAATTGGGGTTTATAGCCATTATAACGGGCACTTTATGTATATGAGCCAAGCCAGTTGAGTGGATGGAGAATGATTGATTGATTGGTTGGTTGGTGTATACCGCTGTTCTCAAGAACGTTTCAATTATAGGACAGGTGTGTACTTTCAATAGAATACAATAAAGGATCATAGTTAGCTTTCTCATCAGGTGGTTCCATCTGTAAGCTGACCTCGAACCAAACACAATCCTGGTGACATCTTATCACAAGGAATATTTCTACTGACCTTGGTTATAACTATTTTTAGCTAACCAAACCAGAATTATACAAGTGACACTAATTGTAGGCAGACAAAGGCTAAAGTTAATCCTATGTAACCTATTGTCACATAGATGCTTTGAGTATGTTTGATAAAAAGCTTAGCAGATTCCAAGTTAACAACCAGAAAACAAATTTTTGTAACCTGTGGGGCCCAACTGTAGACTGAATGCAAGCCTCTCAATGAAAGGAGAGTGATCACTGTCACTCACCGAAGTTGAGATTGACAGCTTACTCAGTTTCACTGAGTCACCTGTTCGAATAAATGTCATTGCCAATTTTAACTAGGTTAACCTTAAAAACTCTCCACAGCTGGCCTAAATCTAAATGTAGATCACTTGCCTATATCATATTTATCAAGACTGAAGAGCCCTGGTATAGGCATAATAGAGACCAAACTTTATCCCATCATCCAATGTGATGATGTGACATTGTTGTAATTGGAAATTTTTTACCATTCTTACATTAATATGAATCTGTTTACAACAAAAGATTTTCAACAGGAGGAATTACTAAACAGACTGACAAACATCATAGTCAATCTTATACCATATCTGAGTACTTGAAATATTTGTAGAAAGTTTCGTTACAATTCGATAAATAGTTTTCATGGTTCGCAACAACCCACATATAGGAAGGCAGCCCATTCGCAGTTTTAGAGTAAATAAATGTTGTGAATACTCATCATTGGTTGGAAATGGCTGATCTTTTATATTTAACAGGAATGTCCCAACGTGTTTTTCAATCACAAAGCTTATCCATGTCTCTAACTGTATGTAAAACAAGTTCTGCAACGAATCCTTTGATATTTTATAATTCAAAAAAAGTACATAGGAAGTTTGTCTGTTCCTGAAAGTTTGTATATATTTTTGCAATCAAAATAACCGAATCAGCATAGTCATACGAATTGGTTTCTAACAAATTGAATCACACCAAAAACACCTAACATAAAATCCAAAATACATGTTTACTCCCTTATACGATCCCTTTTCAGTTTATTCTTTCCTTTAGATGTATGTTTTAATACATGCTTTTTAAGCTTTTGTTTCAACTTATTCTTGTGGGAGGCTTGGAGTTCTTTCCTTTCCTCTGATAAATAGTTTTTCTTGGGTTTTAATATGTCCATGGTCCCTCTTTTTAGCTTTTTACGTAGCGTTGTTTTTTTCATATTTTTTCCCAGAATCGGTAGATTAGTTTCTTGCATCGTTGGTTCAATTTCATTTTCCTTGGTCTCTTCATCACTATTATTATTACGTTTTTCTCTAGAATATGGCAAAGATTTATCTACAGATTCATCCAAATCTTCTGTTTCATGAGTTGATTGAAACTCTATTGAGGCGTTACTTGAATCAATGGTATGATCACTTCCCAAATTATCTAAATTTTTATTACAATCCTCACTATCTAGTTCAGCGTTATCAGAGCTATGGGAAACTGGACTTTGTAAGTCTTGTGTCAAAAGGGACATAAGATCATCTTTAAAAGTCTGGATCTCTTTGTCTACGCTTAAGTGTGCAACTTTTTTTGATTGCCTTAAAAACATGTTCACGCGGTTCTGATCTATAGTAAGAAGTACTGAGCCTAGATGTAACTTGCTTTGATGTTTTAGATATTTTCTGCTTTTTATAAACTTTTTCTTATTCCTAACCCACATGTCCAGGAGTTGATTGATGAACTTGGTATTCTTTGATGAAAGTCTTAACGATGATAATCCAAGTAACGATAGAGCTTCTATTGTTTGGACAGTTTTTTCTATCACAATATGTATCTGCTCAGGTTTACCCTTCTCTCCAAGATTCTGGGCCTGTAGAGCATTCCTTTCAATTGATTGGTGCAATTTCCTGGGGAAAGTCGTTTTTGGCCACAGCTTCATTGCCAGTTGGACTTTCTTAATAATACTAACCAGTTTGCTTGAAGTCTTACAACATTTGATAGCTTTCATTATCCAATCAAATTTCATTTCACAGTATGGTAAACATATATCTGAGTAATCATCCAAATCTTCTGTTTCATGAGTTGATTTAAACTCTATTGAGACTTTACTTGAATCAATGGTGTGATCACTTCCAAAATAATATAAACCTTTATCACAATCCACAAGGGACATAAAATCATCTTTAAAAGTCTTGATCTTTTTGTCCATGCTTAAGTGTGCAAATTTCTTTGATTCCCATATAACTACATTGACGTGGTTTTGATCTAAAGTAAGAACTACTGGTCCTAGATGTAACTTGTTTTGATGTTTCAGAGATTTTATACTTTTTGTCAACATTTTCGTACCTCTAACCCACATGTCCAGGAGTTGATTGATGAACTTGGTCCTCTTTGATGGAAGTCTAAACGATGACAATCCAAGTAACAATAGAGCTTCTATTGTTTGGACAGTTTTTTTTTTCACAATATGAAACTTCTTAGGTTTACTGTTCTCTCGAAGTTTCACAGCTTGTTTGAGATTCCTTTTAATTGATTGTTCCAATTTCCCAGGAAAAGTTTTTTTTGGCCACAGCTTCATGGCGATCTTGACTTTCCTTATTATACTAGCCAGGTTTGTTGAAGTCCGGCAACAGTTGATGGCGTTCATTATCCAATCAAATTTCATTTTACATGTAATATTGGTCTTTTGAGGTTTTTCTCCATTTTCTTCCTTGAGATTTGCCTCATAATCTTTAACCAGTACTGTCAAAATCAAAACAATAGAAACTTTTGATGAGCTTATCCATGTCTTTTAAAACAATAGTTTTTTTAAATTATCCCACTTTTTTTCTTTACCTGTTCGCAAGTTATTGTCCAAGATATAAATACGAAAATGAAACTAATTGAAAGAATCAACATTGTGGGTCACTGTTGTTAAAAAGTAAATTGAGATGATGATGATCATAAGATAAAATGGGATGAAGGAAGTGCTATTTTACTGTTCTGGACAGCAACAAGAATTCCTGCTGCCAGCTAACAAAAAGCTAGAATTTTCCTAGATATTGCTTGAAAATGTACATTTTGATTTTTTGCAACATTTTTTGATTTGGCAAATTGTGATCCTTAGGGGAGGTTAGCATACTGCCCAGGACCCTATTGCTCGAAGCACTATTAAATTTGATCAAATATAAGATGACGTTATGCCATGTTGTAGGTCTATCTCCAACTTGGTATTAGCAATTTTATCTGGTAACAGCTAATGGACTTTCGGGCAACTGGACCCAGTCAAACAACATTATGTAATATGTTACATCAATGTGTGAAGTTACAACCAGAATTTAGGAGATATACAAACCTCCAATATCTTCTTCATGGCTGAGTATTGAGGGCGTGTTCATTAATGGACCCTGTTCTTCTTCATCTTGCTTATCTACCTGCCCATTACCTGCTTCAGGTGAATCAGTCTCAACTCTGAAAGAATGAAGTAATAGAAGTTCAAAGTTCATGCATTGTAAAATATAAAACTTGAGTTATAAATGTTTCTCCACTGAAATGTGTTAATCTTTCCCGATAACTTTTATCTGACCAATGAAATGTCAACAGTAGATTTCTCACGAACAGGCATCAAGCAGTTAACTGAAAATCTACACGTACAAGTTATTATCTATACACTGACTACTACCATGTTTGTCTGTGACACATGCCCTCCTCGATGGGTTTTGTAACTTGTAGGACAACACATTTCACTAAAACCAGATGTCATTTAAATGTAACCCACTCTAGTACCATATGGTTTTGATTATTTTCATGCTGTCATAAGTGGAGAAACTGTTATGGTTTTTCTTTGCAACTGAGCATTTTTTAAAACCGTTTACATAATCCAGGCTGTGTTGTGATTGAGCCATCTGTTTTAAATAAAACATCATCCCACAGGTGAATTTGATTATGACCCTTAGCTATACCCTCTGATGAACCTCATGCATTTTTATAACAGCTATTTAAAGCTGTATGATTTTAAAGAACAAGACATGTTTGTGAAATTTTAATAAAAATTCTCTGCTGCTAAGCCTGATAATTAAACAGTGAAAAACATCTAAAACATATTTTGTGTGCAAGGATAAATTTATGATCCTTTCAATGGTTTTCCCTTATTACTTGAGCTGCCTATAAATGTTTTTTGCGCCTTTTACCGATGATCCACAGAAACTTGTGTTAATTTTTGTCACAAAAGTTGGTATATCAGAACAAACCTAGTAGGTGTGGCACAAACACCGGGCCAGTTACTCCATATCCACTTTTCTAAATCTTTAGGGAGCTCCTCGTCTTCGTTCAGCTATAATCAAAAGACATCAAGTATATATATATCAATAAGGGAATTGCCACACTGTGCCAGTGTGATTTCGTTTAAGAAATAAATGAGGGTTGGAGTTATGGTGAAGTCTTAAGCCAATGTCACACCAAAGTGACGAGATGCAACTCAACTCAACCAATCAGTTGCGTCCAGTTGAGGTTAGTTGACATAAGTCTGAAGTTCAAGTCATACCACTGTGACGGCAATCAACCATCCGTTGTAAACTTTCTCGCGAGAAGGAGCGAGACCAACACCGCTGCCAGACAACGCTTCGAATGTTATTACCGAAAAACGTTATCCCGAACTCCAAGTTATAGATCATGTGACGTAAACTGTTGGTTTCACTGGTTGAGCA
>JARFOD010000003.1:116744-140326 GCA_031763545.1 Mopalia muscosa | reverse complement strand
GGCCCCAGGAGATTATTGTATATGACTTTAAAACCATATGACATAATAAGTCACCCATATACTGAACAATTGGCTCTTACAATATTAGGAAAGTTACCCACTCAAACTCAATTGGCCAAAAATTTCAGGACAATTGGGCTATTCAATTTGGACTTAAGGTGTATTAAACCCCATATTATAGCTGTACATGTATAGTATACCTTCTCTGGAAATGCCTGTAGGGTACCCATAACAACCGAAATTAAGATCTATTTTGAAAGTTGTCTCTGGCACTTAATCTGGAATATGATAAAGATGATTTATTGGTTTTAATTAAATGACATCTTGTTGCAATGAGTGAAATAAGAGGGGATAACAATAAATACACATGCATTTATACAGACAGATAGCGCTAACAATATTACCAAGGTTGGTTAAGCCAATGTCAGACAAAATCTGACAACAAATAACAAAAAACTAAAGCAACGTATGTGTAACAAATCACTGGGGACAGCCATATGTATACTAACAGTCTTCTGTGTTCGGTACAAAAAAAACAGTGTGTGAAGTGCTGTGTTTTCCAGTTCAGAAATGGGCCACGTGACCTTATTCAGTCGTATATCATCCACCCCATACAAAACATTACACAAGATGGCAATCGAAAGTGACACATTGTAGTAAAGTACAGATGAGTCCTATGTCAGTGAGATTCAAGCAAACACATATGTAATAAAGACTGTCCCACATATTTAAATTATGATTATAATTGTTTATCAAGCTTGAAAGGGTTAGGTTTGCTAGTATTCTACGATATTGGCCTACTCACAAACCCAATGCACACTATTGTATTTCCAGAGAATGAATGCTCATTTTCACCATAAATGCATATGTAATGTGTTTAGGTTATAGGCCAACATTTATCATCTCCATTCCTCGAAAGATGAAGTAAAGCCCACCAGCTGTTCCAGTTTTAAAAATTAAAAAAATACAGGAATTGTGTGTTATTTTTACCTTATCAAGAGATTGTAAAATGTAAATGATGTTACCAGAGTGGGAGTCGAGCCTTTTAGCCGTTCTCACCGCCCCCTCTGAAGCGTACGGTAGCTGTCTAGTTGACATAGTTGATCGTAGCTCAGTGGTGACTATTCACTACACCCGAATAATATACCATTCTTGTCAGCGGTGTTTTAATTGTCCTATGAAGCGCAGGCCGATATGATCTTCTGGAAATTGCTCACGAAAGATTTACCGTGAACAGCATAGGCTTGTCTACTTTAAGACAAGATATAAAGCAAGGATATGTATCTAATTCAACAACAAAAATTGTAATATATACTTTAAGACATTTTCTATTGGGTGGAGCGATGCATTTGTTGTATTTTCCCCTCTTTCAACTCGATGGTAGCATATAATGAACCAGACAGAGTAATAAAGTACAGTGTCAACAACAACAACAGATTGTGTTGGTTACAACATTAAGATATGTGTAACATATGAGTCATTTGTCACAACCCTGCGCATTGATCTCAGTACCACCCCTTTCCATTTTTGGGTTCAGATTAAATATTTTCTTAATGTTATGGGTGCCTTGTTTGATTGTTAATGTAAGTGGTATTGGTTTTCCTGTTGCGGTGGAGCTCCTTCCGGAGGAAACCATATTTGTTTGCATTTTTTATCTCAATATTCCAAAAAGTTCTTATCACCGTGTAGAGCCTGTAATGGTCCTCTATCATTCAGCTAACTACATGTATTAACTGCTCTTATTTGTCTATTATAATACAATGTAATTCACAACACTTTTGCTGTACTTTTGCAATTTTTCGGAAACTATTATTGCCATACTATAACAGAATACATGTAGGTAACGTTAAACGCAAACATGATCATTAATGTAAGAGACTATCAGTAATTATGTCAGTTGGTGTCATTAGTTTATTCATATCATGTTATAATCTTGTGTTTCTCCGTGGCGCTTTAAATACTCAATTTGAATGTATTATCAAATCATCACCTATATACACATATTTCTTTAAAAGTCTTTTTTTTTTTAAACTAGCGGTATTTGGTACATCTTGTAGGATAGACTATTGAATGAGCAACAATCTCTGGATACTCGACACGTATTGCTTTGACTATAGTGATTATTTGAAAGTACTTTAAACCCCTACCTATCATGTCCGCATTTCTTGCTAGAGACATTTGAGAGTGCTTCGTTCACCAATACCCTCTGGCTAAATGTAGTTTGTTTGAGGATTGCTGTTTTTACTTAACACTGGAGCAAGATTAACTTTCGAACAATTTTAAAACACCCCACATGTTATGGTTGTGCTAATACCAATTGCTGTTGTAAAACACCGTCGTTTTATAAGTGAAATGCTTTTTAGCATTGTGAAAACTTAAGTCCGTTGTCATTTACGTGGTAGGCTGTCAAAACAAGTGAAATAACCGCAATACAGCATGTCATTTAACCCTATAATTCACCGTAAGATTATATGCTGTATATCTATCCACTCAATACATGTAGAAAAGATAAGAGCCATTAGATGTATTTTAAAAATGACTTTCGATGTTCCTCGTAACACAAAATCCCTCAACTGTGGTTTAGTGGCTAGCGTGTGTGCTTACTAACGGTAATTCGATATACATGGGTTTGGGTTAGTATGTTGTCATCAGGTCATACGATTTTACGAGGTTTCATCTCAGAAACATAACATTTGTTTGTTTGAGAATAGCGCAGGAATTTATGTTGACACATAACTAATTGATACATTATTTATTTAACTTGAATTCTACGAATGCTCATTTAATAAGTTTAACGATTTAAGAGGTCTTTTTTTTTTACCCTGTAAAAATGTATATAAAGCTTCGGTAATGTAGAAAAGTAAGTAAACAGAAATGTTATTATACAATTACTGGATAACCACTCCTTGTTTTGTGATAGAACACAACGTATCGATACATATGTACCTGTATCGTCATCAGGTGTAAATTGATTAAAAAGAGTAGAGGTAAAAGCATAGTCGTAATCCTTTCGGAATAATAGAATTGTCACGACAGCCCAAAGAAAAGTAATGTTGAACAAATCCTACAAAGATACAAACGATGCAAATTATGGCTGGCAAATTATTGAAAAAATATTTTACCTAATTTTTTATGCTTAGGAGTAAATTATGTTTTCGCAAAGCAGTTATTTTCTGCTATTTATTTTAGCATAAAATCTTCCCTGATCTTGTCATTCACAGAGTTATCTCCCACTGCCCAAAGTTTGTATTTTGATTCTAGAAGGCCACTACATCAACTCTCTTAAAGTTCCAGTAAATTTGTTTTGGGGGGATTTGATGGCTCTCACATGACCACTTGACACACATTTTCTAGACAGCCCTGATCAATTTGTTTGTTTGGAGATTTGATGTAATACACAAATAATTTCGCTCGCATTTTGTGGTATTCACGAACTTGTGAAATGTACTGCAACTTTTATTGACGGACTAAATTGTTTGTGGAATAAGCGATAAGTTTTAATTGGACTTAAAACGTTTTAATTTTTGCCAGATTTCATATATAAGATCTGGTATTTAAGCACTATATTCTATTTTATATCATAATAATATTCAAAGTTTTATGTTTTATGAAATAATCAGATGTATGTTAAACATTTTGGAAGTAATGACACTTTTTAGTAATGTATCCTAAATTTATGTTCCCGTAAATTGTCCAAAATGCACCTTATTCCAAGAACCGCAATGCGTCTGTCGAAGCACTTTTTGAAATAGTCTATTGCAGAGGTTCTCCAGTGGCAAACGTTTGGAAGGTCAACAAAATCTGTTATTATTTCTAGAAATTCGCAATTATGACTTCGTTCGTTACTTTAAATTTGTGTTCTAATTCGTTCGTTTTAATAAAGTGCTTGATGGTTTCGGCTTCCGGTTAAAGGAAGTGTCCAGTTACCCTACCCTAGACGTCTCCCGAAGCCCATCTGTTGATGCTTTCAGAAATGAAAATTGACACATACTGTCTCATTCGCCTATGTGTTCTGTTTTGTGTTCATATGGTATCTTTGCTGACATGTGGCGTTGAGAATGGTTTATTTCACCCATCGAACTGGCATGTTGCCAAAGGACGTGTGGTAATCAGCAATATCGCGTGAAAGTTCATCCAGTATAACCTAGGCGGTCACTTGTTCATCGAAGGCATCTTGGTATCCCCAATACTAAATACTTGTACCCTTGTCATTCTGTTGTAAATAAATAATCGATACCGGTACGAAGAAAATAATAAAATATTGCTAGAATATCCCATTGGAAATGAATGCATAAGGAATGTGAAACTTGTTTCTGTGATTATGATTCTTTAAGGTATAATGGTAATTTTGAATTCATTTCATAGGTTGGATGTTTTTATATACAGGTGCTGCAAACAAAATCGTTTTACCACTATTACTTACTCTTATTTGTATCTGTTTGGTTTCACTTGTTTACGGCCTCACCTACATTTTATCCATTTTGATTATGCAGTCTTTTATACATACAGTTGATAGAAAATCTGTTCTGTAAGTTTACCTTCGTCCTTTGTATATTTGACCAAGCAATCTTGCCAAACTTACCTCGATAAAATGTTACGCGTCACATTTGTTATGGACATAATACGGACATGGCAATTAATTTTGCTTTTATAAATGCAACTTTTGGTTAAGCTTAGCAATGAGATGTAAGAATAACTGCTCTGTATACTGCGATTCGTTAGGATTTTAGGCCACGTGACCATGGTACCAATTGTTGAGAAAAGGCAGCATATCAGCGATCATGATTTTATCACTGAGTGCAGTGACCTGTAGTATCACGAAAAACCAAGGGAAAAAATAACATCGCGTCTTCTACTTCAATTGATTTCTTTACAGAGCTTCTTATGACATTGCATTAAAATATTACTTGACCACCTCTAATTTTGAAAGACACAATTTCGCGAAAAAAAATTTTTTTTCTTGTGAGAATGGAGGTTGTTACCCATAGGTCATAAATCAACATCTTGATATAACTAAGTTTGACTTGGCTTATCTAAACCTAAACCAATATACTTATACAATGTACAAAAGTTTTTTTTTTGCTTTGGTTTTACACATAAAAAAGAAAGCGAAAGCTGAGTTCTGAAGCTGTTCAACCCAATTCCCCAGTGAACAAAGAGGAACGGTAGACTGACACAGACTGTAATATCACAAGTATTAGTCAAGGCTTTGTATTATATCTGTATTATAGATTTGTAGATTTGAGATTCAATAAAATAATATACTGCTGCGCATGACCGGTGTGTTTGTTAAGTTTATTATGCTGTATTAGTACGGCCCTCTACACATTTAATTCCTAACCCCGTCCTGCCACAAATTTTAGTGTGTAGAGTTGGTCATTGCGAAGTTTTAGCGAAGAAACCCTTTTCTTGTTCAACCACAGAACTTCGCAGGGAGGATCAACGCAAGATTCAAATTTCCCCTTCACTGTGAACCGTTACAACCTGATATGTATTTGCGTCGCAGTGCTATTTAAAATACATCATGGCATGTTTAACAACCTTGTGGAAGGTTATAGTAATGGTATGTGTGATGGTCATATCAATAGAAGACAAAATTAGATGTTATTCGCGCCGTGTGACTTATCTTTCCCTAAAGGGTGTATAAATTGTATGTTATATCCCACAGTGGCTAAAGTGGGGGTATATGTGTGAGGATCATGCCAAGTAGAAAACAATATAAACTTAGAACTTTTTCGCGTCTTGTGTATTATCTTGGTCTAAAACGTGTGTAAATACTCGATTCAACAAATACATGTAACCTTCAACAGCCTTGGTAATTAATAAAGAATAAGATTCTACGCGCCAGTTTACCGTGTTTAGCACAGTACTCTTCATATATTTTAAGTAGACGACAGCTGCATGCACCGTAGCCTCATGCACAACGGCAATCAAGTATTAAAGTCGCCGCGGAGTCTAACACAGAACTCTGTAGCGCAAAGTATATACAGCTCCACGGTTGTGTAACGGAGTTTTACGATAGAGGTTTTGTCACGAAGACTACAACAACACTGCTATGATGTGAGTACGATTCACAAGACGACAGTACGATTCACAAGACGACAGTACAATTCACAAGACGGCAGTACGAGTCACAAGACGACAGTACGATTCACAAGAGGACGGTACGATTCACAAGACGACAGTACGATTCACAAGACGACAGTACGATTCATAAGACGACAGTACGCTTCGCAAGGCGACAGTACAAGTAACGAGACAGTACGATTCATAAAATGACAGTATGATTCACAAGGCGACAGTACGATTCACACAACAACTGTACCACTAACGATACAGTATTATACACAAAACAACTGAACGATTAACAAGACGATTGTACGATAAACGAGGCAGTGTAATTCACAAGACAATTGTACGATTAACAAGACGACAGTACGATTAGCGAGACGACAGTATGATTAACAGGACGTCAGTACAAATAACAAGATGACTACGATTCACAGACGACAGTACGATTCAACAGACGACAGCACGATTCACAAAACGACAGTGCGATTCGTCAGACTCGTTAGACGACAAGATGCTTGTTCAATTCACATCATGAAACGACACAGGTTTAATGGATGAAGTTCGGCATTGCATGCAGCGTGGATTTTTAATTTCCCATGACTCGCCTGGGTCTACTTTTGACAAACTTTCGTTCTCAGTGGCGTCTTGTTCAAGCCCTGGTGAAACAGCTTTAAACTGCGGAGGAAAGAGGATAAGATGAAAGCAACCGTTTATAGTACTTACTCCCTGTCTCCCTCCCCTCCCCACCTCCTACCCACCCCTCGACATCCAACTTATGTTATGTCTTGTGATTTTACGGTACTAGAATTTTGCTCAATGTCTCCATGCGTGTTCTTTTCGGAAACCTATAGAACTGATAGAATCATTATGAAAACGAATTCATTGACTTTAGTTAAAGAGGCAAACTAATGAACGAAAGAAAATCACCGATGCTATATAGCGCACATGTATCATCTGAACAAAGGCAACCCTTAACAAACACCTTGACCTGGTATTGATATTTCCGGTGGGGACGTTCGGTCTGTTAGATATGGTAGACCTATCAAGATAACCGGTGAACCAGAGCTTTTTATAGGGATAATAATGGACGATTACTACCAGATACTTCACAAAAGTTGCCTTTCATTACCGGCGGAGTAACCTAGAGAATAACCAGGGACAATAATCCAGCTAAATTGGTTTCCTTCCTGGAAGGTTTAACGGTGGTGGCTATCCTCTTATAGATTCTTTTGCTATCCGCTTTGTTCATCTACCCGTGGTCGTTTGCTTCCTTTTATGGTAGAGAATATCGTAGGCCCATTGGCCAAGTGATGGTTCATCGCTTCCTTGTATGGATGAGAGTATTGCTTACCCATTGGCCAAGGGATGGTTTATACGTAAAGTCAATGAAATCGTTTTACCACAGCTGTTCCAATTTCTGCTAACCATATAACAATGATCCGGCCATGTGTTATATTGATGCAGATCTGCTAAAATTATCACAAAGGATGTTATTAAGGGAATTTATAACTATATTCCTATAAATACAGGTTCCATTCAAACAGATTTTAGTTCAAGGCAAAAAATGGTTATGAATTTAATTTCACCTCTGTATAAATGTTTCGGATCAAGTTGTTTCGTCAGACAAAAGCGTTCTTCGACCTATCACGCTAACCAGTGGACCACGCCTTTTAATGGCGAGAATAATAGACAAAGAGGAAGAGACATCTCTCATATAAGAAACCCTTAATTACCCTTGGAGAAACCCATAGAATAGTCGTTTGAGACAAAGAGAAAACTGGATTGGTTTCCTTCCTGGCAGGGTTAATGGATTTGGTGGTCCTCTGGTAGTATTTAAGTCTTTCGCTATTCAGCGTGTGTATCTAACCGTGGACACATATCTTATACAGTAAAGTCAATAATACCAACTAAACAAGATGCGCGGTGGCGGGGGAGTCGAAGAAAATAGGTAAACGATATTTTCGGTCCATTTTTTTTTACCAGGGGACTTTGTATCTATGATATAATACTCTGTATATACATTAAATTCCCATACAAATGTCATTTTATAGAAAGATATTGCCTCATGCGTCACATCAAAGTAAGACATTCATCCAAATCTTTGATTTCCACCGATAAGTTTCATATAGTACAAGAGTAGTGTACTCCGAAGAACGATTAACTCATTTTGAACTCAATATTTCGGCGCTTTATTTATTATTTAATATTTCATCAAGTTAAACCAATGTCGAATTGTCTTCTTTGTTGAGCATTTTACTTTGTACACATTCTGTAAAACTGCGACCATTACTCTGGAGAGCAAACCTATAGATGAAAGTGATCCGTAATTTAAGAGGAGAGGTAGTTCAATATAAACTGACTAAAGTCTAGACCCAGATATAATTCTGTTCATTGGTTTTCGGATATCCATAAATCTGACTTCTTGAAGAATAGGATATATGTTTTATTTGAAGGTAAAGCTGTGATGTTGGCTGTGGAGGAACATTAGTTTTCCAACAAAACATTTTACCACTCTTGGTATTTTGTATGCTGGCAGTGCACTGTCGTAAGATAGGTGTATAACCTAACTGCATAATCAATCAATAAATCAATCAATTAATCAATCAACTCGATCGATCCATCAATCAATTAATCAATCGACTCGATCGATCCATCAATCCACCAATCAATCAATCAATTAATCAATCAACTCGATCGATCCATCAATCCATCCATCAATCAATCAATCAATTAATCAATCCATCAATTTATCGATCTATAAATCGATCAAGTTAAGTTTTCTCGAATTATCATTATAAATTCTTGCTGGTTAGAGCTTCTTGGGCACATTTTATAACCTGGGGATTGATATGAGTAGTATACGCGTGTACGTAATTGTCTTTCTGACGAGTAATCGGTGTGCTGCACAGGATGACTGGATCAATACATTACGGTACTCGTCGACTGTTAATTTCCCCATTATGAACGCTTGGCCTGCTAGCCATCTAAAGCCGACGAAAAGCAGGATAAGTGATACATTTGACGGTGATGTGCTGTTCTAGAAACACCTTCTAACGATATCCAGTTAACGTGACATACCAGGTGAGTAGGCATTCTAGTAAACTTTAGCTGTGTTCATTTGATTGGAAATAGGCTGATAAAAGTTAGAATTCAAATGATAAATAATGAGTTTCAGAATAGGAACAAAACCCAATGTGAGAAATATGGGAAAGCAATGTATTTTACTGACACAAAGTATTTGTGATAAAAAAGTGACTTCTTTGGCAACAGGGCCTATCCCCGAAACAATTTATTACAGTTATAAAATACAATTCGGATATAAACTGTATCGCACTGAATAAAAGAAAGATTTATCATTGGAAAAAATGGTATGTTTATTTTCATTGTCTGTATAAATACTTATGTCTTATTTTGTATGCCTTGTTATATTCCAAATTAAGATTAAACAAGCACTTCCAAAGTGAAATAAACAAGCACTGCAAATATATCATATGTGTAATATAATTTTAATCTGATAAAACGTTTGAATCCTTTTGTACAACCATACTTCGGAGTGAATAAATGGGTTACTTACATAATAAAGGAAATTCGCTGTAAGCCTAATTAGATGATAGAGAGATCTATATAGACCTACAAATGTCCATTGAAGAAGTATTGCAATAAACAAGCACTTCAAATATATGTTATGTTTAAAACTTAAAAATCGTTTAAGTCGTTTTGTACAACCATATACCCCAAATACCTGACATCTAGTAGCATCCAACGGAAGGGTAACCGTTTTATTGTGGTTCCAAATGTATAACCAATTTTGTTAAGCTCTTTGGAACGTTATGTAATATATCCTGGGTTACATGCTGTTAAAGTGTAGTGCTTTAAGTATTTAGTTAGTGGTGAAGAAAAGTAGCCGATCAAATACATGCCTGGAACCAACCATTCAGAGGAATCTTCAAATGTTTCGTTAAGTCATTCCTTCACTCCGGGCGTTTCGCTTTTACCAAGAAGCCAAACTTCATAAAAATATTTTTGAAAACAAAATAGTATATAAAAAATGAACATAAAATTTCTTAATAACAAATTAAAGACAACATTTTAACATTAGTTTAGGCCGAATGTTTTTTATTTCAATGTACTGGAAAAGTAAGTATGTAAATCAATCAATAAATCAATTAATCAATGAATGAATCAATAAATCAATCAGTCAAACCAAGGAATGAATAAGATTACATCATTATAATGTATTTCCTTTTGCCAAAATACAATAAAATGTAATCATATAATTTTATGGTACGTGACGCAGGAGAATAATCATGGAAACTTTTTAAGTGTAATAAGTAATCCAGTCTGCGTATTTTATATCACACTATTCCTCTATATGGTCTCCAGTACCGATCTCTGACTGGACGATGTCAGACAACGAGTAAGTGTTTAGCACTCTTTAACACGTGCCTCACTCCATGATTAACAGTAATGGCAGGACAAGAAGGACATCCGTCAATTGTGTTAACACCTAAAAACCACAGGGATTTAACCAAACATAGCATTTGAAGCTTATTAGACCTAAATATATTAAAGGTATAAGTTCTGATGCAAGTTAAACCATTCCATCGCTTCACTGAATATTTGCTGTCTGATATTCTCAATCCTCAATGTTTCAAACCAAATCTATTGGGGATTCATCTGGATTTTCTACAAATACTTTTCAAGAAAACTGATGAATCAAATAATGGAATAGAACATAGTTAAGCATCGTAGACATGTACAAATAATCTAGATATTCTCATGACGAAAGTTTGCAAACATTTAAATAATCAGTCTTTAGATTATTCATTCACAAATAATGAGGATGGTGATATTCGCCAAAAACTTGTAATGATTGAGAATATGTTTTTGATTAAACCAAAAGAAGACTGGATATTAAGATTAAATATTAAAAAAATTAAAACTAGTAAGAACAAATTGTTGCCTTGGGGAGCGAATATTAGTAACAGTATTTTGTTTATAGTAAACAGAAGTTGGAAATCTGGGAATGGAATTTCTAGATTATTATTCAGTACTATAGGTACTGTATATCATGCACTTTACCTATAGTCAGTGCACTCGAACTTATGCTGGATATTGCAATTTAGTAAGTATCACTATATATTCTTTCAAGAATTGTGAAATGAAAGTTCATTTGCGATTTTTGAATCTTGAATTCAAAAGTTTGTGTTGTAGTGTATAGACAAAACAATTCAGACATATAGAAGTTATATTACCACAGTTTTCCTTTCTAAAAATATAGAAAATATATAGAAATTGTGGACAAATTCGCCAGATATCAATAGTAAAGAATATTGAATATTCTGCTTACAGTGACGCCAATGAAAATGACTGCCGAGATGACTAGAACGTACCTGGTAGTGTTCCTGACCACAGTGCTCTGTTTAAATCTGGTGCACCCATTCTCTAGTAATGGAATCAAAAGGTAAGCTAAGCTCATAAAACCCTTATATTAGTTTTTACAATTTGTTTATGTCATGCTCAAGGGTAAGTTTTATATATATAGCCATTTTGTTTTGGCGGTGACAATCGAAATGAAAAAGAACGATATTGAAAAACAGACCGCTGCCCGGTAAATCCGCATCACCTGTAAACTTCACTCGTACACTCAATTTCTCCGACGTGAACTGCTTGGGTTATACTTTCGCTGTCAACAATCAGTTCACCTGACAATTGCTCATTATTCGAGAAATTGGTGTCAGATCAGTTGTCATTGGATATCGTTTTAGGGATTGTGTTTGTTTGTTCAGAAAGAATATAATTTTTCCCCAGCAAAAATGATTTACAAACAGTGCGTCCAAACTCAGGATAAGACAAAAAAAATATATATCTGTTACATTTTAACCTGAGGATATACTGAATGTGATAATGTATTGGCTGGATTTAAAAACAATACATGTTTTAGGGGCTGTTGCTGTCGGAAGTTGGTCGTACGAGCAATTTATTCATACATAAATGTTTATATATTGATACGAAACACTGAGATAAAAGCGTTTAATTGGTAACGGTGCGTTTTCATTGTACGACTTGTCGTTACGACTTAATGAGATTCCCTTATTTTACCGTATTTTGAAGCATATACGAAATAATCGACCAATTAAACCTCGGCAAGTGAGATAAAATGTCTTAAATCATTTCAACAAATCGGATATTGAGACTGCACGCTATCGCACGGTGCGGGTTGTAGTATTATTTGCAGGCGATTCCATTGATTAGCGGAGTTTTGATTGGTTCACTGTTCCTACGTTTTTCTCTACCACTCTAAGTGCATCAAATATCACCTGAAGCACCTGGTTAGTTGTGTATAGGACTGCTGAACCCCTCTATGTACCGCCCACGAATTTTCCGCCCAGGTTAAAGCGTAAAGCTTTCTGGCCTCTGCGGATTTCACAGTCAGATTTTTGCAATGTTTTTTTGTTTTTCTTGGTGTCTAGCAAACATTGGTAATCCGAATTCATCATATAAAACGAATATATAGTGGAATACCATGGAATCCTATAACGGGAAATCTTCTTGAATTGCACGTTAAATACCGAGCACCAAATTAATAAAGAAATAACTGTGTATATCAGTAAACTTTCGGAATGACGTTTTAATTCGAGTTGCGTCACCAACAGCAGGAAGCTTTGGAAAGTCTCAAAGATTTCAAATCGTAATCCCATTTTGTTTGAGCTACAAAGACCTTACATAGTTATCTGGATTGAAGTAAAACATTACATTTTTTTAAGCGAAAAATTCGGCGTTATAAAGGACCATATAAAAAGTGCAAAACGATTCATCAGGTGTCCATATGCTACGTGATGTCAAGCAAACGGGATTAAAATATTGTCCATTAATAAACTCGCCTACATATAATGTAAAGTTAATTTCATACGGAACCATGACACGATTGTGTTTCGCCTAAAGGCTCCTTACTAAATATTGCTTTTCTTGTTTTATAATAGTTTCCATATCGTTATTTGCCTGGAGATACCGTTGGTTCTGAGGATAAGGACCTTTTAAAGCAGACCAATAGACCCTTGATATTCTTTGACTTGTTAGCGTTTATCATTTCGCCCCCGGTCTGACATGATATATTATTTGGGAAACGAGGACGTGTATACCGTGTAATTTTATCAGCAGAATAAAAGTTAATTTTAGTCAAGACTACGATAATATTTTTTATTGTATAGAAAAAAACATTTGATCAATAAAAAAGTGAGCCACCTTTTGAATTTTATCAGTGTACCCAACAACAAATTATTCCTAAAGCTACACAGCGAACCCATACGACTTCAAGAATACTATATATGTTCATTTTTGCATCATGCATTTGGAAAAAACGTTTATGGAGCTGTTATCTGTGCTTATACCTAAATAAAGACTGGACTAATTGTATATTTCCACACAAATGTAAAATAAATGGCTTTATTCTACATATGTGGAAAAGAATTTTACATATGTTGAAAAGAATTTCACATGTGAAATTCTTTTTCACATATATAAAATGAACTATTTATTTTACATATGTTGAAATGAATTTCACTTATGTACAAAATAATTCAACATATGTAAAAAGGATTTACCATATCTAAAATAAGCCTTTATTCAACATATGTGGAAATCTTTTTCACTTTTGTAGAATAAAAAGGTGAGTGGAACTCTCTTGTAGATATGTAAAATAAAAGCACCCACGGCCTCAATTACAAACTTTTCCCTCACAGCCTGTATCTAGCGGCAATGAGTTTGCCCCAAAACAAAAGTAAAATCCGATCGGAAGGACACCCAACATCTGCATTTCGAAAGCATCTGTTTTTTCTAGTGAAGAATAAACAAGGGAAACTAAAACAGTTAAAATAGGCCTTCAATTGCGACCGATTCTGTAGAGAGCATTACTATACGTCTAATCCCAGCATGTGGAATATATTCCTATCGTCTTTGTATTCGCCTTGAAAGTCTACACAAGATGATATAGGGCATAAATAAAGGTTGGATACGGCCTCTTGCCGTGGGGAGTAGTCATGTCTCAGTTTGTTCGATAAGTGAAACTCTTTTGTACATATGTGAAATAGTTAGGTTTTGGTGTTTTATTTTAATTATGTGGAAAAGAATTTCACAAATGTTGAAAATAATTCTAGATATGTAAAATAAATTTGTATTTTTACTTATGTGAAATACTTTATTACATTAAGTGAAAATCTTTTCAACATAAGTAGAAAAGAATTCCACATATGTGGAAAAGAATTGTAGATAAGTAAAATAAAAGCAAACGTTTTTAGACATATGTAGAATAAAGGTAGAAGTGATAAAACGGCTTGCCAATAGTGTCCAGGATCAAACTGAATATGATTTCAAATTGTTCAATAAATTTTCCATGAATTTGGTTTCAGACCTGTGTCAAAACGATACGCCATGATGGATTTAGCGTTGAATCAGATCTATGACATTTGCGATACAAATGGCGATCGTATGTTAACTTTCCCTGAACTGCGATGCGTCCAGGAGATGGGCAATTCTATCCTAGGAAGAAGAAAGTAAGTGGAGAAAAGTTGAGAGAAAATTACTTTCATTTATACGTGACAGGATTATTTTACTCACAGTTATATTGATACATATATTTTTCATGCTCAAAAGTAGGTATAGAAATATTATTATTGAAGTAGAAATGATATCTACGACCAAAATATAATGTGAGTACAACAATGATGTGTAGATTAGAAAAAAAAAACTGATACGTATTAAAGAGAACATATTAAACCTCGAGAACCGAATTGGTTTAGTAAAAACCCCGAGTGTTATAGACTGTAGTGTCGATGAGCATGTTATTGCGCAGTTACAACACATTGAGTGATTTCAATAAGAAAACAGTATTTGATGTTCTTCAGTAAATGGAAATTAAAAGGCATTTTTGGCTTCTTGATAAATAGCAAGATATTTCAGTATTTCCGATCCATGGAATTTATTGGATATTTATTGCTTAATGTTAGACAAAATTGTTGGGGGTTTCTTTCGAAAAGATATGGCTGGGTACGATGGCATGACAAGTTCACTTCATCTCCGCCTACGCATGTCACAAAATGACACAACCTGTCGATACGGTTCCCTACAACTACCCAGGAAGAGCAGCCGATTGATAGCATGCCCCTAGTAAAGCTGGTACGATTTATAGTCAGGTCTTAATGACTTGCCTGCTTCGGTGGCTCCAACGAGAACATTGGCTCCGGTAATCATGTATTCTCTATTGTAAAATAGATGATTTGTTAATGCGTTACGCCGATTGGTGTTTTTGGCTTTTGTAAATGTTCCATTTATATTTATTTAAGATACCTGCACAGGAGAATATACCAACATGAATAACAACATATCAATGGAATTATCAGTAGGACATAAAAACGTACAGATTCCCAAAAGATGTCACTGCTTTTAAACTCCTATTGACAAAAGTCGTTAATTTATTTTTAAACTGTATCAACCCGGCATTGTTGATTGTAGCTCATATTAGGCTAAAAGTGACTAAATACAGCGTGGACAGACTAAGTAACGCTTATGTTTGGGAAAAACTCCGACGAAAAAGAATCGGAGGGCGCCGTTTAGCCGTTCTTTGCCAAGAATGGACAATTCCCGAGCGTTTTCCAACGTAAACGTTAACGTCTTTCGTTACACAGCCGCCGATTGTTTCATGATTGACAGCCAGTCTTGTAAAGTGCCATAAATCAGAAATCTTTTTAGATCTTGCAAAATTAAAATGATTCAAATAAATAAATAAATAAATACAATTTAATTGATATGAAGCCATTTTTGCTGTAAAATATCAGATGTAGCCATGCCGTGTTTCAAGATATTTTGACAATGCCCTTTCAGCTTTTTATATAATTGTATTCTAAACATCAGCGGACATTCCGAACGACGAGAAACAAAACATAAACGATAAAAATAATATATAAAAAATATGCAATTATTTTCTATATATGTCTGAAATACTAGTTATTATTTCCAGGAAATGATATAATTGGTGACAGAGTCAACACTCATCTAGAATCACGTGGTCGTCGGAAGTGCTGATTGCTGAATTTCTCTGTATCCATCTCCTGAATGTAGTACGCTCAATTGTCAAGTATTTTCAATCACCTTTAAACTCTTTGAATCACCTTTGACCTCTTTTGAACTCTTTTTCAATCACTTTAAACGCTTTTGAACCACATTTAAACTTCAGCAACGGTGCATCTCATTCACTATATATATTGTATATCTATGTCTGCGGAACACAGGTTTTTATAAATGATATTGTGCGACCCACATCTATGAGTATCAACTATCGATTGTGATTAATGGAGGATCCACCAAGGTCTTTTGGGAATCCAAGTTAACTAACTTTTATCCCTTGGTTGCAATCATTTCTGTCAGATCATGTTTTCTTTGAATCTCAGTATTTGTTTTAAAGACAATCCACTATAACAACAATTTTGTGTTATTTATGGAAATATAATAGCAATTTTGTGTTAGTCATTCAGCTGTTAAAAGAGTTTGTGTCAGAGAACGTAAAGCTGTTATAACAGTTTTTTGGTTAGTCATGGAATCACAAAAATGAATAACTGTTTTGTGTTCGCACAGAAGCGTTATAACAATTTTGTGTTCGTCATAGAACTGTTATAATAGTTTTGTGTTTTTCATATTACTATTTTAATAAACTTGTGTTCGTCATGGAAGTGTTATAACAGTTTTGTGTTCGTCATGGAACTGTTTTAACAGTTTTGTGTTAGTAGTGGAACTGTTATAACAGTTTTATGTTCGTCATGGAACTGTAATAACAGTTTTATGTTCGTCATGGAACTGTTATTACAGTTTTGTGTTAGTAATGGAACTGTTATAACAGTTTTATGTTCGTCATGGAACTGTTATAACAGTTTTATGTTCGTCATGGAACTATATATAACAGTTTTGTGTTAGTCATGGAATTGTTATAACAGTTTTGTGTTCGTCATGGAACTGTTATAACAGTTTTATGTTCGTCATGGAACAGTTCTAACAGTTTTGTGTTTGTCATGTAACTGTTATAACACTTTTGTGTTAGTCATGGAACTGTTATAACAGTTTTGTGTTCGTCATGGAACTGTTATAACAGTTTTGTGTTAGTCATGGAACTGTAATAACGGCTTTGTGTTAGTCATGGAGCTGTAATAACCTGTTTGTGATAGCCATGGAACTGTTATAACAGTTTCATGTTCGTCATGGAACTGTTATAACAGTTTTATGTTCGTCATGGAACTGTGATAACAGTTTTGTGTTCGTCATGGAACTGTTATAACAGTTTTGTGTGAGTCATGGAACTGTTATTACAGTTTTGTGTTCGTTATGGAACTGTTTTAATAGTTTTGTGTTCGTTATGGAACTGTTTTAACAGTATTGTGTTTGTCATGGAACTGTAATAACCGGTTTGTGTTTGTCATGGAACTGTTATAACAGTTTTGTGTTCGTTATGGAACTGTTTTAAAAGTTTTGTGTTCGTCATGGAACTGTAATAACCGGTTTGTGCTATCCATGGAACTGTTATAACGGCTTTGTGTTAGTCATGGAACTGTTATAACAATGCTGCGTTAGTTAATGCCTACTATTATATACTTGTGTAAGTCAAGGAACAAGACTTTTGTATTAATTTCGTGTTAGTCATGGAGGTGCATGATATAGCAATTGTTTAATGACCATATTGTATCTACCTAGAGCACAGTCAGAGACTCTTCGAAGAGCCTTTAATAACAGCCTGCTATGAAATTATTAAAGCCTTATTGTGTCAGTTATTGAAGTTTTATGTCAATGATCTGTTAGTTATGGAACTTTTAGAACAGTTTTGTGTCAGTTATAGAACTATATGTTCTAACTAAGAAAGTGTTATTCCAAAATAACGAAAATACTGTTAATCTTCACTTTCTAAAAGACACAAAAATTATTCAATGAATAATTGTAACTTATCTCCTAAAAAAATCAAAAAGAAATGTGCATAGAAGTGAGTATAAAAGTATATAATAGATTGCCGATTGTTTTATTTCAATTAAGAAAATTGTATTGGTTGGCCAAACTGTAGTAAACAAACATTTGCGTCTGTGAAATGTACCGAAGCCTACTTTTCCTAATCAGTAAACTGTAGGAAGAAGAGGTAAGCCTATTTGGGTGTTTGGAACAGTGAACAGAGTCTTATCCCAGATAGTAAATTATTTGGATGCAAATCCAATGATGTGAGTTGCCTAATTTTGATTAATTGACATGTTTACTAGAAAAACAGAAAATGTTTGATCAGGTCAAGGATTCGACCTCAGCCTAAATGAACTAAACAGTTGGACACTGTCGGATGAACTGTTTTGCTATTAAATCTATCTAAATCGCTATTAAATGCCCAATCTAAATTTTTGCATCCATTATCTTAGGGAAATGAAGTTAATTTAGCATTTTTATATTCTACAGGGGATGTACCTCCATCATTAAAACCTATAGCTCAAGCTGTGAGACAAATGTCATTAGAACAGAAGACAGTGCCCTAGTGGCATTGTTAGGTAACAAAGGGCGGTGAACTCCTGTTCGGAGCACACACTAGGATGTTTACTGGTCATCCGGCATGTTGATCGATAAATAAAGCTAATATCTTCTCCACACCTATTTACTAATGTTCAATTAGAGAAGGATGTTAACACGAGGTGTGGTAGACATGTTTGGTTCGATTTGTTGAGGGTAATGCTTAGCCTACTTGATTAGAGCATGGTGGCTATTGACTTTGTCTTGCCTTCATCTACTCATTGTCTTAATGTGCTAATTAAGCAAATGTGAACCTGGATTAATGAAGGACCATAGAACACAAAGTCACATTAAACCGGAAAGGTTGCTATGGCGTTCTCTCAATTTTCGTGCACAAAATAAGAAACGGTTATCTAGAAATTATGTAGACCTACTGTACTTATTGTTTCTGGCGATAAGTCGTTTTTGTTTTGTAAGGCTACAGTTAATTGTCGACACTTTACAACTGTAGGCTATGTTTCTTACGTTGGGCAAAGATAAGGGGTACTTGCGTTACCAATAGTGATGTATTATGAGAAAGTGCACGGATTAAAACCCTGGCATGCGATTATCTGTGAATTTTGTTGTTGTTTAAAATTTTAACACCAGATTAAATCACTAACCTCCAAAGTATTTCGTTTAAGAAATATGCTGGTGGTTTGGTTTTATTAAAAGACCGATTAACTTACCCAAGATTGGCACGATTGTGATGTTTGATCAAAACACATAAATTACACAAGCAGTGATATACATGGCTGTCTCACCATTCTTACTTGCTACCTCGCTTTAATATCAAAAAAGGAGAAACTTATCCCAATACCACACACTGTTACAGTATAGCGATTTCGGGTCAACCAATCATAGTATACCGAGACCGGGTCCTCCTGTCACAGAATACCGGCTCCGGGTCCTCAAATCACAGCATACTGACTCCAGGTCCTCCTGTCACAGTATACCGACACCGGGTCCTCCAGTCACAGTATACCGAAACCGGGTCCTCCGGTCACAGTATACCGGCTCAGGATCTTCCAGTCACAGTACACCCACTCCGGGTCCCCCAGCCACAGTATAACGACTCGGGGTCCTCCAGTTACAGTACACCGACTCCGGGTCTTCAAGTCACAGTATACCGACATCGGGTCCTCCAGTGACAGTATACCGACGCTGGATCCACCAGTTACAGTTTACCGACTCCATGTGCTCCAGTTACAGTATGCCGACTCCGGATCCACCAGTTACAGTATGCCGACTCCGGATCCACGAGTTACAGTATACCGACTCCGGGTCCACCAGTTACAGTATACTGACTCCGGATCCACCAGTTACAGTACACCGACTCCTCGTCCTCCAGTCACAGTATACCGACACCGGGTCCTCCAGTCACAGTATACCGACGCTGGATCCACCAGTTACAGTATACCGACTCCGGATCCACCAGTTACAGTATACCGACTCCGGATCCACAGGTTACAGTTCACCGCCTCTGGGTGCTCCAGTCACAGTATACCGACACCGGGCGTCCCCCAGTCACAATATACCGACAACGGATCAACCAGTTACAGTATACCGACTCGGGATCCACGAGTTACAGTATACCGACTCCGGGTCCATCAGTTACAGTATACTGACTCCGGATCAACCAGTTACAGTACACCGACTCCGGGTCCTACAGTCACAGTATATCGACTCCGGGTCCTCCAGTCACTGTATACCAGTTCCGGATCCACGAGTTACAGTATACTGACTCCGGGTCCTCCAGTCAGAGTATCAGTATATCGACTCCGGTTCCTCCATACACAGTATACAGACTCCAGTTCCTCCATCCACAGTATACCGACTCCTACAGTCACAGTACACCGACTCCGGGTCCTCCAGTCACAGTATACCGACTCCGGGTCTTCCAGTCACAGTATTCCGACTCCGGGTCCTCCAGTTTCAGTATACCGACTCCAGATCAACCAGTGACAGTATACCGACGCCGGATCAATCACTGACAGTATACGCACTCTGGGTCAGCCACAGTATACCACCAATGGGTCCAACATGTACGTTACCGTAACAATATACCGACACCGGCGCCACCAGCCTCAGTATACTGACACCAACACAGCCACTATCTGAATACCGACTCTGTCAGTACTTTAAAAAAATCCTGACACTGAGCCGACTAGTCACAAAGTGCTGACACTGGGTCAACCAGTTACTAAGCAGTGACACAGTTAAGACCAGTTACAAAGAACTAACACCAGGCCGACCAGCTACAATGTACTGAAATCGGGCCGACCAGTTACAAAGCACTGACAGGAAGCTAACCTCTTTCCAATTTACTGACATCGACCTAACTAGTTAAAATACGCTGACATTGGTTCATCCAATCACAATGTTCTGATATCTATTCGACCAGTTACAAAATACTGACACAAGACACAATGCACCGACATCGATCTTACCCCTTACAATACACTGAAACCCGGCCGACAATTCACAATGTACTGATACCAGGACGATCAGTTACAATACACTGACAACGAGACGATCAGTTACAATATACTGACACCGGGCCGATCAGTTACAATGTACTGACACCGGGCCGATCAGTTACAATGTACTGACACTGGGCCGATCAGTTACAATGTACTGACACCGGTCCAATCAGTTACAGTATACTGACACCAGGACGATCAGTTACAATGTACTGACACCGGGCGGATCAGTTACAATGTACTGACACCGGGCCGATCAGTTACAATATACTGACACCGGGACGATCAGTTACAATACACTGACACCGAGACGATCAGTTACAATATACTGACACCGAGACGGTCAGCTACAATATACTGACACCGGGCCGATCAGTTACAATGTATTGACACCGGGCCAATCAGTTACAATGTCCTGACACCCGGCCGATCAGTTACAATGTACTGACACCTGGCCGATCAGTTACAATGTACTGACACCGGGCCGATGAGTTACAATACACTGACACCGGGCCGATCAGTTACAATGTACTGCCACCGGGACGATCAGTTACAATGTACTGACTCCGGGCCGATCAGTTACAATACACTGACAGCGGGACGATCAGTTACAATGTACTGATACCGGGCCGATCAGTTACAATGTACTGACACCGGGACGATCAGTTACAATGTACTGGCACCGGGACGTTGAGTTACAATGTACAGACACCGGGCCGATCAGTTACAATGTACTGACACCGGGACGATCAGTTACAATACACTGACACCGGGACGATCAGTTACAATATACTGACACCGGACCGATCAGTTACAATACACTGACACCGGGCCGATCAGTTACAATACACTGACACCGGGCCGATCAGTTAGAATACACTTACACTGGGACGATCAGTTACAATACAATGATACCGGGCCGATCAGTTACAATGTACTGACACCAGGCCGATCAGTTACAATACACTGACACTGGGACGATCGGTTACAATGTACTGACCTGTAGCCGACCAGTTACAGTGTACTGACACCGGGCCGACCAGTTACGATGAACTGACATGTAGCCGACCAGTTACAATGTACTTACACCGGGCCGACCAGTTACAATGTACTGACATGTAGCCGACCTGTTACAATGTACTGACACCGGGCCGACCAGTTACAATGTACTGACACCAGGCCGACCAGTTACAATACACTGACACCGGGACGATCAGTTACAATACACTGACAACGGGACAATCAGTTACAATGTACTGCCATCGGGACGATCAGTTACAATGTACTGACACCGGGACGATCAGTTACAATACACTGACTCGGCGACGATCAGTTACAATATACTGACACCGGGACGATCAGTTACAATGTAATGACACCGGGACGATCAGTTACAATACACTGACACCGGGACGATCAGTTACAATACACTGACACCGGGCCGATCAGTTACAATATACTGACACCGGGCCAATCTGTTGCAATACACTGACACCTGGCCGATCAGTTAGAATACACTGACACCGGGCCGATCAGTTACAATACACTGACACCGGGACGATCAGTTACATTACGCTGACACCGGGACGATCAGTTACAATACACTGATACCGGCGGATCAGTTACAATGTACTGACACCAGGCCGATCAGTTGCAATACACTGACACTGGGACGATCGGTTACAATGTACTGACATGTAGCCGACCAGTTACAATGTACTGACATGTAGCCGACCAGTTACAGTGTACTGACATGTAGCCGACCAGTTACAATGTACTGACATGTAGCCGACCAGTTACAATGTACTGACACCGGTCCAACCAGTCAAAATATACTGACATCTAGCCAACCAGTCACAATGTACTGACACCGGGCCAACCACTCACAATGTACTGACATCTAGCCTACCAGTCACAATGTACTGACATCTAGGCAACAATCACAATGTACTGATATCTAGCCAACCAGTCACAATGTACTGACATCTAGCCGACCAGTCAGAATGTACTGACATCTAGCCGACCAATCACAATGTACTGACATCTAGCCAACCAATCACAATGTACTGACATCTAGCAAACCAGTCACAATGTACTGACATCTGGCCGACCAATCACAATGTACTGACATCTAGCCAACCGGTCGCAATGTACTGACATCTAGCCAGCCAGTCATAATGTACTGATATCTAGCCAACCAGTCACAATGTACTGACATCTAGCCAACCAGTCACAATGTACTGACATCTGGCCGACCAGTCAAAATGTACTGACATCTAGCCGACCAATCACAATGTACTGACATCTAGCCGACCAGTTACAATGTACTGACACCGGGCCAACCAGTCACAATGTACTGCCATCTAGCCAACCAGTCACAATGTACTGACATCTAGCCAACCAGTCACAATGTACTGACATCTAGCCAACCAGTCACAATGTACTGACATCTAGCCAACCAGTCAC
>JARFOD010000003.1:81712-101295 GCA_031763545.1 Mopalia muscosa | reverse complement strand
ACTCGAACCCGTGAACGGTAAATCGAAGCATGTTCAGTTCAGGAAGCGCACTCGCTACCACTGAGCCACGGCCGCGTTGATTATTGAATGGGTGAATGATTGAATGGGTGAACGATTGAAATATAGGGTTAAATATATGTACCTACTTAAAAGTAACCGATTAATAATTTTAGTAGGCATAGACTCCAGTTCAAATCCCACTTGAGGCAAGCTATGTGAAACAAAATTACATAAAACTAAATCTATGAACGGTGAACTAGATTGAGGAGTTTTCTTGTTTTTAAATATACCCTTTATTTAATTGTAAATGTCAATAAAGAAAACGTAAACTTAACGAAAACTATAGTACTTGTTTTTTAAATTCAATTAAATTCTGATAGAACTTTTTTAAAAATATGTCTGAAATTCATGGAATGCTAGCTTGAGAACCATGTAACAAAGTTATTAGCGTTCCGCAGAGAATTAATAAGTTTAGAAGGATCAGGGAGTTTGATGAGCGATTTCCGGCTGATGTGGTCGTGTCGGTTTAATCCAGGCCAACCCAGTGCTCGTGCCAGCTTCATTCAATATGGCCGATCTCTGTTAATCTGTGGCTCGGAAGGATTCGCTCAGACGACCTGTCCCCTAATCATATTACACGCTTATACATCCCAAGTTCTACCATTAGTTCGATTAAAGATCAGACTACGGCCAGCTTCTCAGCGGAGAGTTTATCATAATTGAATACTTTTAATATTGCCGATTCTACTGGACCCAAACCCATTCAATTATGCCGGGCGTATTCCGTGTCATAGCGTTTGGGGCCCTTGTGAAAAATGAAGTTACTTTAGGAAATTACTGTTGAAGGTTTAGACAATAGAGCGTGGGGTTGCGGTGATAATTTGCTATTATCTTGCCGTCAAAATCCATTTGAGCGGGTCTGAGCTCCACGATAAGGTGAAATGAGCATACCAATCTACATTATTACATCTGTTCAAGTTCTATATTCGCCCCCTGTCTTCACTGAACCGTATGTACATCTCAGATTTCTAATATCGTCACTGAAACCCTGCCATGCTTTTTTCCCGGAGAGGTTCGCTAGCCGATCTGGGATTTACGGTTGTCAAAGCATCTGCGAATGGTTTTGGTAAACCTGTCTTCTCAGAAAACTGACAAGAAATTTACTTTACGAGATATTGAAGTTTTGGTTTGTCAAAAAGCATTTTGACAAAATTACATGGTTATGACTTTCCAAGATGTCTAAATTTGGCGAAACTATACTTTGAGCAATGACCAATGTATTTTCTTTCAGACCTGTCCGAGTGTGTCTAAGTTGCATTTTGTTCAAACAATAGATTTTTTTTATTTACGAGTTTATCAAATAGCTTTATTGCCCTTTCGGAGATATTTCATTTATGCTGCGATTTATTCGATGATGGGTGGTAGTTTTTAATAATTGTATCTTCATATCATCATGAATTCTCCAGCCAACTAAACACAATTGGAATGACGTAAATCAATGGACAAGTCAGTCAATTTACTACAAATAAACACCCGTGCTATTTAGATAGATAATTATTCAGGCAAAATATTAGAAGAAAAGGCTAAATCCGTGAACACTGATTGATAAGTGTATGCGTGTATAATTTAAGGTCTTGCTGGACCCCTTGTCGATTTTCAGAACGCCCGTTTATTTAGTCTCTTATGCAGAAGAATATAAATCTGTACCATACATATGTATAAATGTTTGGAAAGCTTGAATACTTAGGTTTACATATATATGAATGTGGTGAAAATCCAATTATTATTAAAAAAAACACTGCAAAATGAGTAAATGTCAACGGAAAAAAAAGACTGCGCTTTTCATAGTTTATTTCTTCATGGTTAATAAATTAGTTGAACAAGTAGAATAGTCATTGTACTAGTAAACAGTGCCTCAGCTTTTTAAAATTTTAATTAGAGCGATGCCAGTGTATTTTTTGTCTATCCCACTATCCCACCCTGGAAAATCTTATAAAAATGTAAAATATAGCTTTCAGAAAACATCTAATAAAAATGGAGGACGAACTTCTAAAACCGAGACACCGTTTATTAAATCGCATTGTGCTCTTTGCAATGGTACAAATTTGAAGTTTCTAACGTGAATAGTTTTCTATTAATTCGCCCCGGAAAATGTAAAGTCTTCTTAAAACTGAAGTACCAGGAATAGGCAATTAAAGTGTTGCGACTTGATAATATGACGATGGGAAAGCAAATTTAAGGCTCCAATTTAACCGTTTGTAATTAGAATTTCGAATAATTGTTTTCGTCAACATATAGTTTGAATACGAAACTTTTAATCCAAATGATAAAAATCGTTTATTTTGAGCCCAAGGGTTCCATTAATACCTTAAAAGTACACTATAATGTTTAAAACGCAAAAATTTTCCTGCCTAGGAAAAAGTTTTATGAAAGACTGGGTTCTAGCCAACATACTAGAAACGGATTGTCCCCGTCCGCCCCGCCCAACCACATCGGTCGGTAGGTCAGTCAATCAGTCAGAGGTTTCAACGGCTAACAACCATGACAGATATTTATTATATAGCTAACCAGGCTAAAATAATTCATGGGTTGTTTTGTTTAATTGGAGATTAATGCTGTAGTTGAAAATTATCTTTACATTACAAATATGTTTTTAATATTGTAAGAAATATAGATGTTTAAAAGGTTTAATCCATAACACAAACCCGTTAAAAACACACGGTCCTAATAACAATACTGAACACAAAAAAAATGTTCAAATGGACCACCATAATTTGCACTTAAGATAGGACAGTTATTAGAAGTTATAGTTAATAAAGAGCTACGGGTGGATGCTAAACATATTACCTGTCCCCATAACCCACCTGCCTTTGCCACGATGTTGTGCATGTAAATTAATTAGTAGAATACCTGCAGACTAGCGCGTGAGTCTTATTTCAGCGTACTCTAAGATTTCAAAGGAACGCTGGATGGAGTTTTAATCGTGGTCATTAGTAATCTTCTGGTTATTGGAGACGCACGGAGATTAAGTCGGCTCTGTCTTCGTTAGTCTCATAATTAGAGAGAGATGGTACATCACATGAGAGGCTAGAGAAAAAGATATAGCGAAGGGGCAATTCGAGACAATCTGGAAGTACCGGAGCTGGATGGTACTGAGGGATCGAACTCTAGTTATCGAACACACGCTTGTAAATAGGCTTAAACTTATTTAATAATTATAATAATAATGATTGTAATTATAATAAATAAAAAGTTTGTTAATAGCCCATTCCGAAATATTACAAAGATGAGATATGGTTTAGCAAACTCATTGCCTTCTTTAGAGATACTTGTAGATTACCCATAACAACTCCAGATTAAGTTCTATTGAGAACATTTCTCTAAGAGATTATCTAGAACAGGAGATGATTCATCTGTTATAATTTATCGACATACCTTGCCGGTGTGATTACTTTTTTAAAATTATAAATATGTAATTTTTCCGCCAATGGTAAAGAGATACTGTAGACTTACGTAGCCATTTCCCTGAAATGACAAGATATGCATGCTAAATATCTATATTTGTCCACGCAAAAAAGAGACTAAACGTGTGCATCTTGTCCTTTGTCGGAGTATAATTATAAAATGCGAATCAAGGAGATACCATAGTTAATACCGTGCCTTTGTTCCGTTTACCAGTACTGTTAATCCTTCGCTTATGTCCTGTTGGACCCCTTCAGAACACCTGTTGTATTACGCAGAAGAATATAAATCTATACGATATATATGTATATATTTGTGGAAAGCGTGAATACTCAGGATAACATATGTGAATGTGGTGAAAATCCGATCATTATTTCTAAAAATGTTGCAAAATAAGTTAATGCATGTCAACATAATAGAATAGACTGCATTTTTCATGGTTTATTTCTCGAAGTGCAATAAAGATAAGACTGGATATATTAGTTGACCGAGTAAAATATTCCTTGAACTAGTGAACGGTGCCTCATTTTTTAAACATTTTTGATTAGAGCGATCCTCGTGGATTGTTTTGTCTATCCCAACTTGGGATGCAAAATACAACTTTCAAGGCAAACGTTTACTATCGCACTGTGCTCCTCATAATGGTACAAATTTGAATTTTCTAACATGAGTAGTTTTCGAGAAATACGCCTTGAGAAATGTAGAGTCTGTTTAAAAATTAAATACCAGGTATAATTTGCCACTTGAATACACGATCATGAGGAAACTAAATTGTAGGCTCCGATTTAACAGTTTGTAATTAGAATTTCGAATTATTCTTTTCGCCAGCATATAGTTTAAATACATGACACTTCTCGTATATGTTGTCTACCTAAATGTGAAGAATTCGTCATACAGATACCAGATATGGTGAGAAATCTAGACGTCCTAAATTCCTAAACACCCCTTTATTTGTATATTTTGATTGTATATATCTATCGAAATGCTGAGAAAAAAGTGTATGTGTCTCCAGGATCGAACCTGTGACCTGAGACACACGGGTCCAATATTCGGGCATCATTTACATCCTGCTCTCGCTTTCCTATCTTTACAACCAAGACTAAGGCTGGCCTCCAGACACCATAATGTTCTGTTCAGTCAGCATACACTGATTTGTTTTTCTTTGAAAGTCTAGTTATAGCAGCAAAGGTTCTAAATTTAACAGTTCATTAAATGTAGCAGTAAACATCTAGCACGTGTTTGGCTGACTTGCTTCTGCGCCGGTGATAATCGTTCCTGATTGGTCGAGCGGAAAAAGTCCTGTCAACGACAAGCGCCATTTTGTTTGTGATTGACAACGGTCACTTGAGTATCAGATAATCAAAAACAATAAAAATGTACTTTGAAAAAAGTTTCATTCGAGCTTTACCTAATGACTTTTTTAATATAGTCGGGTGCTTGATTTGTAGTTTTAATTGGAAACTACCAGGCGTGCTTGTTTTGGATGCAGTCAAACAATCAGCCACAGACTTGTAACAACACTGATTTCTCGCTACAACTGAAGGTTGGTGAAAATAAACTAAATCGGGAATGATGTACACACACAACCAGCCAACCAACAAACCAACCAACCAGCCAGTCAACTAGCTTGAAATCAGTCAATCAGTCAATCAATCAACCAATCAATCAATCAATCAATCAATCGGTCAATCAATCAATCAATCAATCAATCAATCGACCAATCAATCAATCAATCAATCGACCAATCAATCAATCAAAAGATCAATCAATCAACCAATCAATCAATCAAGCAATCAACCAACCAATCAACCGATCAATCAGTCAATCAATCAACCAACCAATCAACCAATCCATCAATCAATCAATCAATCAATCTATCATATACCACCATGAGTCACTTATTCAACCACTGATTCATAAAAAAGAAGATCTATTAGAAAGTTTATCTCTGTTACAGTGGTTAAAATCGACACGTCTCAGGGTCTTTCTGCTTTAGTGATAATCATATACCAGATTGATGGAGCAGAAATAGCTATATCGATGACAAGTGACAGTTTGTGTGTGGTTTCAAGCCCCTGAGAACTACAGCACCGTGAACTTTCTCTGATCGCGTTGTCAACGCGGCTGTTGCACGCCGGCAGCTGTAACACCGCGAATCGTACGCGTATAGCATTAGCGACAACACGTCGCAAAGGTCAGCCGAGAATTAAATCAGCAACTCAGCGTATCAAAGTATTCCATATGTCAAGTAACAAATGTCACAAATACATCAATCAGTTTACAATAATATAACCAGCTCTCCATAGGTCGTTTAAACGTTTTGCCTCTGACATCACAGTAATTAGGTTTGTTTGTTTTGTTTATTTAATTTGGGTTTTATGTCGTACTTAAAGTTATTTCACTCATATGACGACAGGCCAGTACAATGGGTGGAGGACATAACAATGACAAAACAAGACAATCACCGACAAACAGATCGACTTTGTAGCTGCTCCTTCGCTCTGATCTTACCAAGGCAACCTAAACCTTCTATCACAATCATTGGGAACTTCCATATTTATTTACCTTAAATATTACCTTGAACCGTCCATGTCAATTAGCATTATTTGTTTGGTTGATTGGTGTTTAACGTGTTTTTCCATCTATATGACAACGAAATCGATTAATCATTTCACACAGTTAAATAAGATGGAAAACCCGTATGAAATCTCTTTAAAACCACGTCTGTATTTTTCGGTTTCAGATCGAATTTTTCACTCGTTTACCTAAGGGCAACCCGTGAGCGGTAAATTGAAGTTGGATGGCCCTGTCGGTATTTGAAGTGATTAACTAGTATTTGGATACCACCTTTATATGACAATGGAATCTATCCTACAATCATTAAAGACAATAATCAGGGACTCATTATACGATTTTTTGAAACTTCTGTGTTCGGAATACACATTTAGACGAGCTTTTTGTTCATGTTTTCTTTTTACATATCATGTGAACATTCAATTCACAACAACTATCTTCTGATATCTTGAATAAGTGAAGAGAGAAAATTGTGCTTGCCTCCACCGGGATTCGAACCCTTGGCCTTCCGGTCACAGACCTAAAACTCTACCACCTGAGCAACAAACGCTCACGACAGAATGAGTAACGAATTATTGTAGTGTATTCACGTGCATTTTACTTATGTTATTTTTCCGCATTAACCAATCTGTTTCTCGTATGTGCTTCTCCGGAGTACTCGGCTTTAAAGCTTAAAAAAGCCTTAACTGTCGTCAGCCTGTTCTCATAATTGAGCTGATATTTTTTCAAATTAAAGTGAAAACAACCCTTAATTAACCAAAACTAGAAGTTTCTTAAGAAAGTTGCAGAAAATCAATCCATTAACGTGCTAAGAAAGCAAGCTTTTCTGTAAGGAAATTTAACATGATTAAATTTAACATGATACATGATGTGTTATTTATAGAAAAAAAGCAACAATACACTGATTACGATGGACAGATAGAGATACAGACGGACTAGCGGTAAACAGACAGTCTCATCTGGTTTCAGCGACAGGGGAGTTACAAACTGATACAATTAGTCAACTACATATATATATGCGTTTCAATATTTGTAGTTAGTTTCGATTAATCCGCATATCTTCTAAGCGGCAGTCACAACACTTTAACACATTCTATATTATACTATGTACACGGTTAAGCTGAAATTGCAATGCAAATCTAAAATGTATCGCTCGGTTTTTGTCTGTTGAATTTGTAATAAGATATGTCATATTGATATCAAAAGATCATCGGATCCCAGATAAGGTAAATAATTTGTATTATGGGGCTGTCTTTGGCGAACTTAGCTTTGTGTATACGTCTGGTGATATCTGAAGAATGGAAGGAATTGTCCAGCGATTCGACGTATTGTCCTGTACGAGGGCTTAAACGAGTTGATACGTCTAAGCCCAGATTGCGAAAAAATGGTTCAAACCACAGATTGTGGACATTTCGTGGCGAGCAAACAAAACTTGACAATGTGGCTGTTTAGTTGTACGGTAGGCGTTTTCACATCTACAATGTTCCATGAAAGCCCCGAGAGGCGATCATAATGACGTTGACAATAAGCGAACCCGAATGAATTACTCTTGATGGTCTTTAAAATGTGTTCAAACAGTTTTCCGTGGACACAGAAGTGACGCTAATGTATGAACTCCTTCCGACAACTTCAGGATGCCACAAAAGCGTCGCTGCATGCCCTGACGCATCTGCTAAATAACCTCTTTGAAAATCTGTTATATTTTTTTCTCGATAGTAATAATGGGTTTTGAAAAATCTACCCGATAATCTTATCGATCTGGCTGTGGTGTAACTTTTTATCATGGCCTTGTGTGGTTGTACCATCTATTTAATACATTAGTACAGAATAAAGTATCAACTTTTATATTTATTTCGGGATAAATGACATCAGAAACTGTAATATATTTTATTTAGTTTTACATGTAGTGTATGCTTGTTTATTAGATTGGTGTTGTACTCGTGAGTATTTCACTTATATGGCAACTGGTCATTATCATTAATTGGTGCACAGCAGAAACCTCGATAAAGACACACCGCGATATTTACAGACATCAAACAATTTCCTTTTAATGCTTAGTGTCGAAATGGGAGTTGGGGAGAGGGGCTGGAAAAGACTTATATATAAGGGAGTACAGCAGTCTTATGTTTAACGTAGTACTTTTTATGGTAGTTATTTCGCTCATACGACGGCGTGCCAGACCAATGGGTGAATGAGTTATCTTTTCAACGAAATAAAATTCAGCGAGAAAACAGAATAATGATATGGCGCAACACAGAGACGCCAGAAGAATATCAGCTCTATGCTGGCCCTTAGCTCTGAAAGCACCAGAGCAACAGAAAGCTTCATCCCAAATGTCAGCCAGCAGCCAACTGCAGAACCGCCGCTGTCAACACGACCGTGATCATAGGGTGTTTCTCAGACAGTCCGGACCCAGCTCCGTGGATCATGCGTTCGAATATTTAAGGATTTCCCAAGAAGAATCTGCACTGAACCTAACTCTAAACCTTAACAATAGTCGTATAATCAGGGATTTACTGTCTTTTTTTTTGTAAAACAAAACAATACTAGCACAAACACAGTGTTGTCGACTTATTCAATTTTAATTGGGAACTTTCCAACAGGACGCAATACAGACACCACAAACAGATCGGCTACCTGTCCCCCTTTAGCTCTGAGAGCACCAGCGCAACATGAAGCTCCCTCCAAGCGACCGCGTTTATTAAAGAGAGAATAAACCTTTTCATTGAAAAACGGTCGAATTTTCACACACACCTCTTGTAATTTTTTAATGCTAATTTACATGCTGTTATTGTTTATTTCGAGAAAGACTCATTTGCCGAATGGCGTTTATGGGCGGGTCAGCGATAACGTGTCAACTTTCACGACCTAATTAACGTCTCTGTTAACGGATTTTTGTCCCGTAAATCGAAAGAGTACACTATGCGTGGATAGTGATGTCTAGTGGCAATTATCTTCTCTCCTTCTATATGAGCGCTACATAGAAACACGGAGACTCGAGAGGGTGGATGTCACAGATAAACGGAAATTTTGGAGAGGGTGGGTGTACGGGGTGTCTTAAGAAGGAGTGCCTTGTGAGTTCCCAGACACTCTCATGTGTAGCAGTGTCCTTTTGTAGTTTCCAGCTCTGCCGATGGAACATTTTTGAGAAGGTCACCATACCGGTCAATGGGATTTCGGTCTCCCTCGCAACTCCTCTCGCCTGTGAACAATTGATCTGTCAGGCGGGCAGGTAAGAGGGTTTTGATGGATGTATCTGCCAGTTTGAAGAGCTGTCAACACTGCGCCATCAAATCACTCTTACTACGACCCTTGTAACACGTCATTCCAAGCGAAGCCGTAAAACTCGCTCGACACGTGAGGTTGGACTTAAGGTTTCTTCGCTCCGTCGACCAGCAATGCTTTCCCTGTACGGGCAGACAATGGCTTAGGGTCGTAGAACAGACCTTACCACTCCATGGCTTTAATATCTATGTCTGTTGAATATATGAATAATAATTAACGAACTATTCATTGTTCGAAATGATATATGGAGAAAATTGTCGCGTAGGTAGACAGCCGCGGTGGCAAATCTGCGGAAATCGAACACGTATCAACATTCTAACTTCAATAACTGCATCTCTAAGCCAACCGATATATATGCATGATTATTATTTGATTCGCTAGCTAGATGTCATGCAACAGGCAAGGTGTTTTAATTCGTTCCCACAAATAGGTTGCCAGTTCTTTACAGTAAAACAGTAGCAAAATTAAACGCCAATACTAATAATGGCCCCACGAACTGACGCCAGATGAAACGTCTTTTTGTGGTTACGTGCACTTAGATTTAATGAATTATGCGTCCGATAAAACTATATAAGTATACGCCGAGAACAAAAACGATTTAAAAAAAATAATTATAAAAAAATAAAATATCGAACACACAAACAAACTGCGTACTATATGCAGAAAATAACGATATGAATATGACGGCGTTAGATACTAAACCCAGAAATGTCTGAAGTCCAGACTGACAACTCTATTTACTACGTCCACCAATAGAAACTGTCAGAATGGACGTTGTCAACCTCGCCATTCCATTCTCCCTCATCGCGTAATTCATTCTACAACACAAGAATCTTGCCGGTATGCTAATGAACTGCGCAAGCCTGTTCTGATCCTCTCACTTGTTTCAGAGGTGCAACTCTTAAGAGAAACACCGTTTCACCAGGCCTCCATTACTCCCCTATTATACCAGCGACTTTGCCCTATTGTTAATCGCAAATCCATTTCTCTGTGGGGCTTCTATAGGTGTCTTAATTGAGCACAAAGGCAAATATCGCTCCTTTTTTCATTACCACTCGATTTCTCTCTTCGATATTTACTTGCTGACGGCAGCTGGGTATTAACATGCGAAGGTTGCTTTATGCGATTCAATTCAAGCCGTAGTTTTCATTCTTAGGCGAACTGGCCTTAGCTCCAATGCGTTGGCTTGAACCTTATAGGATGGAGTAGTGGGTTTGATAAAAGGCCTTTCTTTTCAACTGAAAAGCAAAATCCGTTCTCAAATCATTCGATCGACCAACCCTCCATTTTAACTAGGATTCAATGCAGACTAGTAACAAACAGTCCACGTTCGGGGCGTAGTATAACTCATCCTCTAGCGTTTAGTATACAAGTCGTGAACTAGATAGTCGAAATCGTTACATTTCTCAGATTCGGGGCTTTTTGCCAGTAGTTTCCTATTTATCTCTACAGACGAAAATACGTTTGAAACAATGTATGGTATTGATTCGGTCCATGATTCTATGTTGAGAACTGGGGATGGTAAAGTCCGTCCGGGAACCCGTTTGCGGGATCCTGGTAAGAATGGGTTTAAATGATGGATAATGAACAGTCATTGCCTCGAAATGTAATGGATTTTACAGAAAGTATGAGCGAACCGTTAAGGTGAGTGTAAAATACCATATATACGATTTTGTTGATTGTCTTCAAAACCTTTTTGTCGCATGTGTATTTCTAGATTGTTCCAGTCTTGGTGCAGAAGTCAAGGCTGGTCTAGTTCGCTAGGTCCTGCGCGCAGATCAGGTTGTCGTATTTTGGTCCTCGAGTAAACAGTTGCATTCTTTGACATACAGGCCTACATAGACAGCTACCTCGCACGCGTCATTCTATGTAGGTCTTCACGACACCAATTGACGAAACCTGGCCCATAACGTAGCGGGTTTTCAGCGAACCCACCCAGTAGTTTCCAGACCCATGTCACTAGCCTTGCAATCCAGGAATCGCGTTGCGGCTTCGCCAGTGCGAGTCCGGGTCATGCTATATGTATTCCTTCTCAAGGCGTCACTCTCGAGGGAATTCCATAGGCCCGTCGCGCTTATTCGAAATCTAATACAATCTCAGTGACTGTGTGTATTTGCTAGACTTACCTGTGTGCGTGTGTGTCGTTTATTCTTTATTGTCCAAATATAAATATTCTGCAATTTTTTTTAAATCGCACGACAGAAGAAAATAAGTAAATTGTCTGCAACGAGGAACAGACTTTGATCAATCACACAGTCAATCCGCCCCGTCTCTCAGGCTTTGATCAATGACACAGTCACTCTACCACGTCTCTCAGGCTTTGATCAATGACACAGTCAATCCACCACGTCTCTCAGACTTTGATCAATCGCACAGTCAATCCACCACGTCTCTCAGGCTTTGATCAATCACACAGTCAATCCGCCACGCCTCTCAGTCTTTGGCCAGTCACACAGTCAATCCACTACGTCTCTCAGACTTTGATCAATCACACAGTCAATCCACCACGTCTCTCAGACTTTGATCAATCACACAGTCAATCCCCCACGTCTCTCAGACTTTGATCAATCACACAGTCACTCCACCATGTCTCTCAGTCTTTGGCCAATCACATAGTCACTCCACCACGTCTCTCAGACAATCTGAGTTTATTTCAAGCAAGCACAAAGTTTAATCATTAAAAACAAATAACAGTGCTATACTGTATCTGTTCTTCACATTTTACTAAATGCTTGGGAACACTGGGAATAATCGTTTGGTGTTCAGGTAACTATTCTGGCAAAATCTAATTTGTAAAATATTTTGTGGATCTTCTGAGTATTTTTCTCCCAGCACAAAAAATCGTCAACGTTTATCTGTTACTGTGTTAACACGCCGTCGTGTAGCATAAACGTCAACAAAACCAAAACAAACCCTTGTTATTTGATCAACATGCAATGTATATCTATCTTATTTCATCTATTTATGACAGAAATATTAAATCACCCCTGCTGCTTCTGACGTATAAAGCAATATTAGTAGAATTTTAAAATCTCTTCTTGGTTATAGGTATAGTGTAGTATTGTTGCAGACAACAGTTTACCTGACCTGTTGATATTTTAATATAATATTTGAGCATGAAATACATAAACTTGTAGATTCCGTTTAAATATTCCGACATTTTATTACCTAGCTGTGATGACGTAAACTTATAGCTTATATAGTTTATTTTGTTGGAATTACTGTTTATTTTATTATAAAAAAACCCAACTATTTTAATATTATTTTTGTGCTTCTTATATCTTTTCTTGTTTTTAACTTCATTTGAAAAATCTTTATATACGACATCTAGCTTAAATATTATGCATTCATTCTACCGAGGCAATTTTTCAAGACCTCGTTTACTTCGTCCAATCGATCTGTCTTTCACCTACCTTCGTTGTTCCCACGCCTTGGTTAAGGTGAACAGGTGATAAAAAGGAGCTTCTATTCAAAGTAACTGGACCTTGAAATTACCTCTATCCATCCAATATACTTAACAGTTGTAGATTAAATTAAAAAAAAGATATTTTGCGTGTTTGCAACTCATGGATGCTGAATCCAAATGCATACCTTTCGAGGATTTTAAATCCCTTAGATTTTATATGCACTTATTTCCATTGTAAAAGCTCAAATGTATTGTTTAATTTCAACTCAGCGGCTAAGACAGGAAAGTTAATTATAGACTCGTTGTTTTAGGTTTATGTCGATTGCCTGTCGAAATAAATCAAAATTAATGACTTAAAATAATATTGCGAACTGGAGTTTTGTACCAACTGGCCAATTAAGCTATGATTCCTGCATATTAGCCTATAAGTACATAAGATCAAAATGTCTATAAATACACATATAAACATTTCGTGGCCGCTCTGTCGCGAGGCGCGGTTTCTCAGACGGATAGAGCTCCGTCCCTGATAGCCAGAGAGTTCGTACCCCAAGGGAGGCAAGACACAGCTTTCTCAGCATCAAAGATAGATTTAATGTAAAGTAGATTTTGCATGCCTCCACCTGGGGTTCTATTAAAGTCGATTCTCTCTATGGATGAGCATTTGTGTGTGTGTGTGTGTGTCTACATATCAAATAACTACGAGTTTCTTGCCTTTAGCGAAATAAATATTATGACTGCCGTTTCTAAGGTTTCTACTTGCAATATTGGGTATAAATATATATATTTATCTGCTTCGCCTCGCATGTGGTGGCCATAATCAAAAAAATGAAAACCAATTAAAAAGCATGCCATTTAAAGTTTATTTGCTTTTTTATACAGAAACATTAGTTGAGATTTTAATTTATCAACATAAACGTAAGCGTACTGTACTGTCGATATTAAATTTCAATGTTATTTAGCTGAGTTGCCGTAAAAAAACAAAATGCTAAAAAAACAGACATCCATAGAAATCAAATTTGTGATTTTTTACATCTGACAATTACTTTGTGAGATCTTTTTTTATTTTGTATTGTATATCATATCCGTTCTTTTGTAGAAAATATATTAATACGATAAAACACTGGATTGGTTGAAGCAAAAATCTGTTGCACGAATAGATACACATCTCAAAATTTCTGAATGTACGTAAATATGTGTTTAAATATTATTTCCTGATTTTTTTCTCATTGTGTCGATGTAAAGAAATAGTTTAAAGTATCCCGACTCTGTATAACAACTAGGATAATATTACGCAACATGATGTTACACTTTCAATTCAGTATTTCATAAACTTACATTTGTTGTGCTATGCACTTTTACATATCTGTTTAAATTAAAATGTGGATTATGTTTGATAATTTAAAACGATCGTCCCTTGGTAATGGCAACAATCTGCAAATATACATATTTAGATTACACAAATCCATCAAAAACAATTTATACATGCAAGGCAATAACTTGTGAAAACAGATTGTATGTCTATCGTGAACGATCTACGAACTTTTCAATTGTCACAACAACAAAAATTAAAAACAAAAAAATTAATAAATGAATAAAATAAAAAAATAAAAAAATATATATCTATAGATTGAATAAACAAAGAGAGAAAAAATTGCTTGCCTCTACCGGGATATATTTATATATATACATATGAAAAAATGAAATAGAAATATTTTTTTTAATTCCCAATTTTCCCTTTTTCAGAAATAAAATGTCCCCTTAAAAAACTAGTGTTATTCCCAAAATTCAAAAAGTGGGCGTGCTTGCATGTACCTTTTTCTTATTTGTTTTTATGTAGTGAATATTGGTATTGCTTCGTTAATGGAGGTATGTACAGTATAATTTACGTACTAGTCTTAATATCAATTTACTTCCCTACCTTTGACAGCGGTTATCGTTACATAAATATTTGTCTGCATTTCGTTTAATTGGTTGACTGGGATTAAATTTACTCTCAGTCCTTGTGTTCGTCTTTTGTTGATTAGTCCGTTTTCGTACTCCTGTTGAGTCATCCTTCTATCAATAATTAGAATGCCAGGTTGCCCAGTTAGATATCAGGAAGAAACGATCTCAAATATAGAACAAATAAAAAACCAGATCTGTGCAAACGTCGGAAAATCCAGGTGTACCAGAGAATTGAAATTAAGTCCAGATCACGTCCCTGGTAGCGGTTAACGTTTTCTGTCAGCTTATCTCCTGTGGATAAAATAATTTTGTTGACGACAATGGTTGGCTGGGTGCATTCTCTGTCCAGCCTAATAGCTTAAGCAATCGGTCACATGCTGAGCACGGAGTAAACTATATATATTAATATAAAAAGGTTTGCCTTTTTTCTAAACTTCCGAGTCTCTCCTCTTTAAAATAGAACAATTTGTATTTTAGCAAGAAAACTATGTTTCACGTACTATGGATGCTATTATATGATGTAGATATAACATAACTTCTTTGAGAGGCAGTTGGAAGCAGAGATAGAAACATAACAAGGTATTTTATAGATATACACTTTCTGGTTTATTTATTCTAGCATCGTTTTCAAGCAAATGAAAATTAGATTTAATTCGTTGTTGATGCAGTTTTAGCTCGAAAACGGTGATTAAATCTGCTCTGAAAAGTCTCTCGTTAATAAACCAGAATTTGTTTATCCATAAAATACCTTGTTATGTTAGATATAACATAGATCAGTCCTACTGGACGAGAACATAAGCGATTTACCATTAAATTATTAATAGTAAACTTAAGTTAATAGTTCGAAAATAGCTATATGAATTAAAACATTCGGGATACCAATTTAATGATAGGTATGAACATAACTATTATTTGGAACAAAAAAATAAGTTGATATTATAAAGCTGACTCTAGATTTATACAGTATATATTTACATTAATTTAAACTTTAGTTAAGCAAAGGATGTTAGTATTTCGGTATATCGCCCATCGCAATAATATGTCAGCACCAATATAATAATAGATAAGAATTGAGTCTGATTTTACTTGACTGTTTGGTTTATGTCCATGTTTCTTTACGTTTGTATTTATATTATATCAAGTTGCCTTCTTAACAAAATTGAGAAATATAGGTTTATCAAGCGAATTAGTGAAACAGCTTACACGTTAAAACGGGGGACTATATGGATGGCAACTTCTCACTAGTTCGCGTAACGTTTCAATGTCTTTTCTTACACAGTTTTCAGGCAGGTTTGTTAGGCCTATAATCAAGATAGTGTTCATCCTTATACTGAATCTGCCATTTTCTAACTGTCACTCAAATAGTTTCATCCACACGCTTACCATCAGGGAGATAATTTATTAACAGAAAACGGTGTTATTACAGCATCTATTTCATAATTTTAATAATGGCAAAACCCCCCTTTTAAATCTCTGTTCCAATGCTAAATAATTGTGTAGCAAAATTTTACTCGTACATAACATACAGTGAACTGATCTGAAGCAATACATGCAACAGACTGCGTTAACCCCGTGTAATTCTATCCGGGAACAAAGTGCAACGAGTCAAAGAGGATGTTTATCTTATAGGTTATCTATATGTGGACAAAACATTTAATACTACTAGTCTTTGTATGAGAATACTTACCCTATCACACAACAACACTTCGCTAATTTTGCCTTTTTGTGTTTTTTTAGTTTTAAGAAATTATAGTTCTTGTTTTCTGCCGAAATCCCGGGGCTCATATTATAAATGGCACACATAAAAATAAAAATATAAACAGTGTTGAATTTTAACTTATATTATGCAAAAATTGAATCGGATAATTAAATATAATCATTTGTCAGATTAAAAAACTTCACTGTACCCTAAATTGACGATTTTAGAAAGAATATGTCATCCACATGCACAGAAATACTGTAAGCTAAACATTTACGAACCGCATGCAGCAGATGTTTAATTCGTAACATTGCATTTATAAACTCATTTGCCCATAATAAATCCACAACGAAAAAGCCGTTGAATCAAATATAGCCTAAGTACAATATGTAGTAACTTCTTAGCGATGTTTACACCTTACGTTTACTAAATCAAATTTGCAACAGTAACTTTCACGCCTTACATTTATTACATGAAATGTATTACAGTAAATTCAACACTTTAAATTTAGTACGGAAACTATAACGTTTTACATTTACCACATCAAATTGTCTACATATTACAATTAAAACCTTAAAAGTAGTTTACCACATTAAATTATTACAGAAATTTCATCAAGTTGTTTATCACATTAAATTTATTACAGAAATTTCAACAAGCTGTTTATCACATTACAACTACAACAGGCCTTCAACAGGTTGTTTACCACATTAAAATTATTACAGCGAGTTCAACAAGTTGTTTACCACATTAAAATTATTACAGAAGCTTCAACCAGTTGTTTATCACATTAAATTATTACAGAAATTTCAACAAGCTGTTTATCACATTAAATTTATTACAGTAGCTTCAACAAGTTGTTTAAAACATTAAAATTAATAAATAACTCCAACAAGTTGGTTACCGCATTAAATTTGTTAAAACTACTTCAACAAGTTGTTTACCACATTAAACTAACTACAACAGCTTTAATATTTAACGTTTGCTAAGTTAAATTTAGAAGAGTAAGTTTACCATATACTATTTACTACAGTAACAGCACATACTTTACCACATTTCACTTATTGCAGTAATTTAATTGCATTGAATTTGCTTTTTCACAATAAATTTTCTAGGCTCACTTCATCACATAAAATTTACTTTACCACAATAAATTTTCTAGGCTCACTTCATCATATTAAATTTACTTCATAACAATACATTTACTAGGGTTACTTTATCACATTAAATTTACTTCATCACAATAAATTTACTAGGTCATTTCATCATATTAAATTTACTTCATCACAATACATTTACTAGGGTTACTTTATCACATTAAATTTACTTTATCAATACATTTACTAGGGTCACTTCATCACATTAAATTTACTTCATCACAAAACATTTACTAGGGTTACTTTATCACATTAAATTTACTTCATCACGATACATTTACTAGGGTTACTTTATCACATTAAATTTACTTTATCAATACATTTACTAGGTTACTTCATCACATTAAATTTACTTCATCACAATACATTTACAAGGGTTACTTTATCACATTAAATTTACTTGATCAATACATTTACTAGGTCACTTCATCACATTAAATTTACTTCATCACAATACATTTACTAGGGTTACTTTATCACATTAAATTTACTTTATAAATACATTTACTAGGGTTACTTCATCACATTAAATTTATTTCACCTCAATACATTTACTATGGTTATTTCATCACATTAAATTTATTTTATCATAATACATTTACTAGGGTGACTTCATCACATTAAATTTGCTTTATCACAATACATTTACTAGGGTTACTTTATCCCATTAAATTTATTTTATCACAATACTTTTACTAGGTTCACATAAAATTTACTTTATCACAATACATTTACTATGGTTATTTCATCACATTAAATTTATTTTATGATAATACATTTACTAGGGTGACTCCATCACATTAAATTTGCTTTATCACAATAAATTTACTAGGGTTATTTCATCACAATAAATTTATTTTATCACAATACATTTTCTAGGTTCACATAAAATTTACTTTATCACTATAAATTTACTTGGTTCACTTCATCACATTAACTGTGCCACAACCAATTCCCCACATGAAGGGCATACCAGTAGCTACATTAAGACGTTTATTATCATATTAAATTTAGAACAAAAAACTTACCACACGAATATACCAAGTAAAATTCTACATACTAAATTATAACGGTTAAACATCCGAAATTTTCAAAAATTTCAAAACTTTTATGTTTCCTTCGAAGCTGAATGAACAAGAATCTCCAGTTTTAAACCAACGATAACCTAAATATTTAACGCTACATAAACGAACTACATTTTGCATAAATTTATAACAAAGAAAATATTTCCAAATTGACGGATTGATTATTGACTTGACATCCACACTCGAATTCATCAGTGTTTCGAATAGCTTAGGTTTAGGAGAAAAAATGCAGGTGTGATAAAATTGCCGTGGAATTTAAATTAAACACATGCAGTTTCATGTCTGAGTAATTTTGCTTTATGCTTTCAGACATAATCTTAAATGGCAAAATTAGGTACAACTTTATTACATTAATTTAAAACATTGTCACGACTTAGTGGTCATAACCGAATCAACATTTAGCCATTATACGGTTAAGAATTTAGATGCGAGAATTTCGCTCGGGGCTATCGTAGAACTTGGCTAACATTTTCCCATGTTTCTATGCGATGCAAATGCCCGGCTTTGTGTTTCTGAAGCCTGGTTGTCGTTTTGCAAAAGGCGGAATAGTTTTAATTCCGGCTTCGTTTGCACGAGATAAAATAATTTGATATAGCTTCGAGGAGCGTGAAAACAAGTCCATGAAGGCAATATTCTGAGCAAAATTAAAATCATATTACCATTTGCCAATCGAGCATTAGCCTGTGGGCCAGATTAGTGTTGAAGAGATGAAGGATGAAAGAGAGACAGAGAAAGAGGGGGAGGGGTACTTATAACGGGGCAAAACTGGAAGGATCATAGAAAAAAAATCGTGTTCATGGCGTAATGCAAACAAAATGCAAGCATAAAATGTATCTTTCTTTTAACAAATATAGAGCTTCATATATTTGTATCAATAATGCAAATTGTATAAGCTTGAAAAGATGCTGTCTCACTTGGTGCCGATGAGCTAAACCTAGAAGCACTAAAGGCAAGACGTTACAAACTTTCAA
>JARFOD010000003.1:62593-75508 GCA_031763545.1 Mopalia muscosa | reverse complement strand
CCCAGGGGCGTCTGTGTGACAGTGTCATGGGGGAGGCTCATCGGGATCCATTGATAAAGTTATTATTACTCTTCTAGTCAGGCTGCCTTAACTCACCTCTCCTTACGTGGGTTTTCCTCCGTATCAAAATATACTTATTATTACTGTATTTTGGGTTCGCCGTTTTACGGTTGGATAACACCGCAGCCATATAAGTGAATTAGCCTTGAATCTAGTAATCACAATATCTGAGAGCAACAGGTACACTTCAGTTTTGGTCTACATCCGTAGAAAATGAAAGCCAACTATCAAATTACACCATTAAAATACTTCTTTTTTTAGGCGGAGTTTTTAGTCCAGTTTCTTTTTTAAACAAACGTTCTTTACAAATCAACAGGTATTTGACTCGCTTTAGTCTCAGCTGTTTTAACAAATAAGAACTTAAGGCATGATATTTTTATTAATGTACATTTTCCGGACTAGACAGACCATGTAAAATGCGAAGAAAATATATGTACGCCTAAGTCCATATTACAGAAGTGCTTCCAATGTTTATACAGGCGTTTACTTGAGAGTTGAGAAAACATCTGCCCTGCTATTGGCCTAAATACCAATGGAAAGTCTACGTACTTTAATTGCCGGTTGCTTCGCTTACACGAAACCTAGATATAGCTTTAGTTATATATATGAACAAAACTACCTATTTGGGTTTTTTTAATGTTTTTTATTTTCTCGCGAAACTTCTGCGTTTGTCTTATCGAGTAGTAAGCCCGGTGTATATCCAATATAGCTGGGTTTAACTCGGGACGCTCGTCCTACACGTTAAAGGCCTGTATGTCCCCGAGCCTTTTTTCACCTGTACTTTGTAAGGTTATGGGTACAACATATAAACACATACACGGGCATAAGTCCATACAGGCAGAGTATATAAGAACATTTAGATATAGTCACGCTTCGATGAATTCGTGTTTTATTTCTTCGTATATACAATCTCACACAGCAACCTATGCGTTCAGGAAGCAAGCTATTTTTTTTTTTCTCATTTTTTTTTATCTGGATGTATTTTGTGCAGATGTTCACAAGATATGTACATTGCTCACAATTAACACGATATGTAAAATTGATGTGTGAAATAGACATGATTCACCACGAATTTGCCAATCTCAACTATGTGAAAAAAAAACATTGAAAGTCTTGCTTTCCTTTTTTTTTTTACTTGAGATTATGTTACTCGGATATATATATTTGAAAAGTTTTACTTTAAAACATCGGAGCTTAGAGTATATATTTGTGATTATGAGTTAGTTCGCGCAAGTCCCGAATCTGTTTCATACTATAATACCCAATGCATAATAACAAAGTGTTATAGTCGCGTAATACTGATACATAGCCTGCAATAAACTTTGTCTCGTGCATAACAATGTTGATATGTATATATAGACCAAGAGGCCAGCGATAATTGAGAAGGTTCTGTATATACGTTTGTTCAGCTGGAACTAGGATTGAGCCAAAATACAAACCCGTTGTGAATTATATATCGAAATCAACAAGTCTCTCTTGCTGTCGTAATGGATTTCTACACGTGCAAATATTCATTCAGTTAAACTACTCATTAATCGATTGGTTTTACCTAAAGGCTATTTCACTTATATAATAGAATTACAACAGTTATGGACACAAGTCTAAAAGTAGTTTTGAGCTTCAAATAAAACGACACTAAACACAGAACACAGTTTCACGCATTTCATTCGGCTCGCTATCTTTGTCAACACAGAAATGTTTATGGAAATAAATATTCTGCGGTAACCGATATACTCTCAATAATAAATTGTATATGTTTTTGTTTGGGGTTTAATGTCATGTCCTGAATCAAATGGATATCGGGTAGAATTCGGTTTTGGTCCAAAGTAATATTGAACTTCGGAATGTAAATCTATTACACTGAAAGGAAGGCATTTATAAATTAGCCGAATAGGAATAAAACGCATTCAACCAAACCTGTATCAACAGATCATTCATTTTAGAGTTCGGGCTTGTTTGGTGCCAACGTTTCATTTAAACCGCTTTAAGCGTCTTAGCAAGCTTAAAACCGGCTTGCTATATAAGCTTGTCATAAAACGTTAGCGACTTCCGATAGTCAAAATACAAAAATTCAATATTTGGGTCATTGACTTAAAAAAAATTAGATACTTTAAAATTACTTAAAATCAGGCAGAGAGGCACGAGAAAAATAGGGCAAATGATGCCATTTCCAAATAAGTTATATTTCAAATTTTGACGGCCTACAAAATCGCTTTTTGACAAGGACACGTGTCGACCAAATGTAATGATAATATTTACAGAAATGACAACATGTTTTTTTTTTTTTTTTGCTCTGCAGCGTTTTAAAATTCTATCGTTGACCCTATCAATAGTGAGCTATGTCACGCATTTTTTGAAAATTAAAGTGGTTTCAGAAATCACTTACACGTTAATTTCTACACGTTGACATATAGGAATTATAATAAGCTATGCAACCGATAACTTCGTATCATCGAAAACGAAAGCATTTCACACTGTTAGATAGATGAATGCTTAATATGATATCATAATGTTCAATTGACAAGCATGACAGTAACATTATGGCCTTTACTTTCGTTTTCGCGTGACGTTGCATATATCATTGTAACATTTTAAAATAATCATTTATTTGATCGAACCCCACTATGAATGTCAATCATAAGTAAATAAACATAGAAACGGTAATAATACAACAGACAAAAGCAAACAAAACAATTAAAATACCATTGTAGATTTTTGCAATTTTATTTTCAGGACTCGTTTTTTCAAAATTGAAAGGCGTCGAGTTGAATCTCAGTTTGTCGAGAATTCACAAAACTTTAAACTTCCCAGTACAAATTATGTCAATATATAAAATTAATTTGTCCCTAAAAACATCGAGAAATAAAATTAAAATTAGGGAGACTGTCGTTTATAGAAAGGAATGTGATGAGCAAAACAAATGTGGTAGGCTAAAAGGCAGCCTTTAAATTAAATTTTAACATAATAAAATGATACCAAGTGTCTGATATGCAAATGAACAGATTCTTCTGAAATGGATATGTATTATGTCCAGAGAGTACCCTAGCAACAACAAAATATAGATATAAAAAAATAACAGTAGGGTTATGTGAGCAGATTAATTTACGCTTTTAAAGAAAACTTTTTTTAAAAAAACCTCTGGCAGTATAGTCAACAACATAATTTGTGGAAATTTACACTAAGTTTAAGAGATATAAAAACTAATTCGCCCTTTAGTGATCAGTCAGTCAAATGTTTGAACAATATACAACATAGTCAAACGCGCAATACGCAAAAGAAAATTTACTACTGTAAGTTTTAACTAAATGTACACATTTATATATTTATAATATATATATATTTATAATATAACTTCTATAATTCGCATTCAAATTTCACATTCACCCAACTGAAACATTCCAATTGTGTTCACTCGACATTTGAAAATCGTAAATTATTTCATTCGTTCTCTCTTCCACCTGCATTCATTCATTCATTCATACAATGCCTGCACTCTCAGAGATATTTTTACAAAACAAAACATGTATAACAGCGATGTCTTCTAGACAATAAATTGACAATGTACAAATTAGTGAAAAATTATAGTTTAGAAAAACAATAGTGTTACGTCGATCAATCACACCTTGAGTAGTAGGTAGACTGTGTGTTGGAATGTTTTTTAAAGAAAAATGCGATTCAATGAAAAATGACTGCAAATTTGACAGGAAAAATACATAATAAAAAAAAATTAGAACTTTGCATGATATGTTGAGTGAAAATGAGATTTATCAACAAAAATTGTGAACTACAGGAGTTCAGACGGATTTAATATCCATAGTACTTGCCCAAGGCCGGGAGTTCGCACTTTTTCACGACACTTTACGTATGGATAAGGTTCCATACAATGTCAATTTCAGTCAAAACGTGATCAATTTTTATGTACAGTGATCGTTGGCAGCTTCGTTGATAAATGTTTTATATTCATATATATATAAATATTTATATATATATATAATATATATACCTGGTCGATGAAATTCATTAGATCTCTGTCAGTCTTCGAAGCGAAGGGCAGCGCGGTCTTTGTCACCTGGGGAACACAGGCCATCACTCAGGGCGACATTCGCTGGGCCGCCACGATCCATAGTCCCTGCTCTTTGTAAGTTAATGTACGCTTGTAGTACATGTCCATTCCCTCGAATCGATTTCACAGTCACACTGAAACCTATCAGTAATTTTTTTGTCACCAACTTTAAAACTTTCAGCACATACTATTCAAATTGAGCCTACCCTGTGAGAAATCGGCCAAGGTCCTACATATGCGTTAGGGGCACTGTACTGTTCACGCCGCTCTCTCCTGAAGCGACTTGGTGAGCGTACTGAGCACTGTGCATCTGTTGAAGTCTTGCTTGTGTGTTTGGATCGTCTGGTAAATACATACTAATCATATCACCAATGTCTCCGGTGGACCTAGGGGCACGAATAACAGGGGATGGGCTTTGGCCGCTGCCGGGCTCCCGCTTGATCTGAGTAAGTTGAGGCATTTGTGAGTGCGCGTGTTGCATGGAGTAAGGGGACATTGAGGCCATGGACATCGTGTAGCCGGACGTCCCATTCGGCATGTAAGACCCTGTTGTCATTTGGGGGGATATCGACTGGGCCGGAATATAACTTCCGTACTGTCCGGGGTGTGTAAGTCCTGACATTTGAGCGGCCATGTGCTGTGAGGGATAGCCATGAGGGTCGTGGTGCATCATAGGATACCCATTGGGCATATAACCATACATATCACGACTAACTTGTTGAACAGGGGCCGGAGACATACCTGGTATAGCGTATTTGTCCTTTTTCATCAAAGTTTTCGTCTTCCTCCTGGGTCGGTATTTGTAGTCTGGGTGATCCTTCATGTGTAGGGCGCGTAGTCTTTTCGCCTCGTCTATGAACGGTCTTTTTTCGGACTCCGATAGTAATTTCCATTCGGCGCCTAACCGTTTGCTGATTTCCGAGTTGTGCATCTTGGGGTTTTCTTGGGCCATTTTTCGTCGCTGTCCACGGGACCACACCATGAATGCGTTCATAGGACGTTTCACTCGTTCGTTAGCCGCTGCTTTCGAGGACGGAGAATTCTGGCTGTTTGGACTTTGGCCATTCTGGGTGACACCTTGACCGACAGATCCTTGCTGGCCGTGGGATTGTTGAGACGGGTGTTGACTGTGTTGAGAGGGGTGCTGCCCTGGGTGGTGGTGTAAACCCGGGGGAACATGAGAGTGAGATCCATGTGTACCAGCCATACTCCCTTTAACTAACTCAGTAGTTTCCATTATCTCTTAACAGTTCAATATGTTGTGTTTCGCCAGTCAATGGTCTACTGTTTGAATCCAATAGAGGTAGATAAAATGATAAATCTTTACTGCTTTCAGAAGCTTCGTCTAAAGAGCGTCCAGGCTTGGGAAACACTCCTTATTCTTTGCCTAATATCCCTTCAATGACCATGTGTTATTGATTGTCGACTGCAAATAGGCCTACTCTCGACCAATCAGAGCGCAGAGCTTTTTGACAGCTTTTCACGGATGCTAATTTCGTCGAGTCGCCGATGTCAATAGCATAACATAGAGCGAGATACTCCAAGTTTTCAGAAGCAGTGGGCGGAGCTTAGTCAGAGAGCCAATTGTTCCGCGTGAAGCGAGAGGCAAACCTAATTAAGGGACAGCCAGTCAGTGGCCTAAAGGCGATCGCGGTAAGACGGTTGTATACAGCCGCTGTCAAATAGCAGTTGATTACATCTCCCCAAACAGCAGGTGTTCAGTGGAGTATATACCTGGCGCTCACAACTCAGCTGTCAATCAACCACGTGGGCTGAGCACATAGAATAACCCCGCGTGTCACCTAGACTACCATGTATAGACTAATCACCACGAAACACTGGTGGAGTAGAAATCCACTCAGTGAAAATGACACAGCTCAGGCTAACGCATTCAGGCCCCTTACGGCCTCCCTTTTTTTCGTGTGTAAAAAGAATCAATTCACAACCGCTAAGCTAGAATACCAATAAACAATACCTCTCCTTAGACTTTCAACATTGTTTATCTGCACAGAATGGGCTTAATAATGCTAGCATAGTTTAGGTCAATTTGTCTCATTATATTTCAACAAAAGCTATTTATGAAAGCTATTCACTTAAAAAATGTGCGTATCAACTGATGAAAACTTTCTTAAACAATGAACAAATCGTCTTCAAAAATTACTACATAACACGTGTAACTAACGAGTCTATTTCTAAAGGGCCTTTGAATTGTCGATTGCACTTTTCAATAACCATCGCAAACGAAAAACAGAAGACTGTTATGTTAGCATATACCATTCAACGTGCCCTTTATTTGCCCACTACGGGCGCTTACGTATTTCTATTTAGCTGTAAGTACATGGATTATCTCATAATCTTGTATCGCTTAATCGCATAAGAAATGCGGGGCTGGAGGAAGATGAAAAGTTATAAATGCCTCATAAACGCTGCATAATCGAGCTTATTTTTCTCCTATCTGAGGGATCTCGATGTATGATCGTTGTTTAATTACAATAATGACAACATTATGACGCTTATCATATTTTATAAGGAGATTAAAACACAGATAAGGTCAGTTTTGTTTTATTAATTCATCTGTATCAGAGGTTTATTAGAGAAAAGATCGACATGAAATATACATGTACAGGCAATGGCTGAAGCATACACCTCCAAAACAATTACATTTTGTAGTATGCAGAAATTAGACATAACAATACGGACCAAAATGCTGGCAGATTACGGACATAAATTACATGTATTCTGCTAGAACAATGGATTTCAGTTTGAAACTCAGCTCGAGGGCAATGTATAAAATATCAAAATGTAATATATCTTCCCAAGCTACTACAGGTGTAACCGGGCCGTATGTCAGTTGGCCGAAACTATACAATTGAATCGGATACAAATGTAGGCCCCCTATATAATTAAAAAATATTTAAATTTTAAAAATATTCAATTAGGAGACATTTCCTTTGCTAATGCCCATTAATTTGTTTATGTATACCTGTTGTAGATCCGCTATGAAATTACGCTTAGACTATTTATAAGTTGAACCGTGCTACTTATAATCATATTAAAATAGGTGTATTTAAGATTACCACGTTCATATATGTGATGTGTTGCAATATAGGCTTGAACGGAACAATCGTAGTAACCAATATAATTTTAAACGCAAATAAAAAAATTAACAAACAATCCATGCATAATTGAACTGCAAATATTTCAAGCTATCACAAATACTATACAAAAACTAATGGTCAAATACGGTCTGCATAGTGTGAAATAAAATGCCTGTCATTTTATTATTTTCATAGTGTCTGTATAAAGAACCTACAGGTTTGTCCGCACTGTTATACTCCCGGGAAGAAATGTATAAAATACAAAGCTTTAATCTTCATCTAGCTATTAGAAATAGACCACTCTATACTTGTCTTAAATTCAACGTAAACATGTAGGCATACTAAACATGCAGTGTTATGCACTAGGTTTAGTAAGTTAGTATTTATTTATATATATTTTGAAAAAACGAAAATTTTCATTTATTTTTATATATATATTTTTTTTATTATATATTTTCAAACGAATGTGCTCGGAGAAAATATTTTGTGCATTTGGCAGGTAAACGTGTTTCGGCTTAAGGCATGTAGTATAGGGAAGCCAGGAAACATAGCCGGCGTATCAGTCAAATCGACATTTACTCTCGCACGCTCATGCATTTTAAAAGTCAGGTATGCCGATTTCAAGCAGAGTTAGAGTATCTAAACAGGTGGCAAATGGACGACTGGCAGAAACAATCGCTCATTTACCAAAACGGAGAGCACAACAGTGAAATTAACAAGTGCACGCAAGCGACTCGGTGGCGTTTCATGCAAGGGACAATCAGGTCGTGGGAACACGCCCATTGATAGACCGAAGAACTAAAATGTATATTTCACTTCTCTATGAATGCAGAAGGACGAATAATATGCTTGGTCGCTCTTACGTGTTGCAACTAGATTTGTCCTTCAATCGTTTTAAATATCTGAGGTGTTGAACAAGCTAATTTACAGGCCTCGAGAATTTCGCCATGCTGTTATAATAAACGCAAGTGCCCCCCCCCTCCACACACACACAAATTTATTGTGATGACCAAACAATCAAACAAACTGTTACGAAAAAAAAATAACAATAATTTAACTTGTATAACCCTTTTTTACCACAAACTAACGCCTTTGAAACGAACAGGAGTTGTACACACTGCACAAAAGAAATGTCATCAGCCTAAAACTATACGTCTCATTCCTTTGAATTGGCGTAGTGAAACTAGATGAGCAGAAGTGTATTTGTCCTAAATAATAATAAAACGTAGATGAAAACAATATAGAACCGCACCTTTTGTTTTCCAGGCGACGTTAGCTTATTCAATTCATGTCAATTATTTTTGTAATTCAATTGTTCGCGAAGCAATGGAAGTAACACCCGATATAAAAGATTGTTTGTAAACATTGCTAGTGTGGGTTAATTGTGTAATTTATGAATGAAATCGGACATTCTCTCCCCAGGTCACCGTTCTCAATACGCCTTTTCTTCGGGAATTACAATAAGGGTATTTTTCGGAGTATAATATGAGTTCATACAATATCCTCATCGCCCAGACCTATTGAACGCATGAAGCTTCTGTATATTTCCACCGTACAACTAAAGTCACTCGTGGGCATTGTCTGGAGAGAATGACGCCTAATCACTAACCTATTCAATTCGGTCCTATTTTATGTATAAAAATATAACGTAACTTAAAACCCCCGTTTTGTCGACACGGCAAAAGGACATGCAAAGAGCTATTGACAAATACACACTCCCTACAATCTTAGCTTTTCAACGTCTCTTATTAAGATCGGAAAGTAAAGCATGATAACAAAACATAGGCTCGTGGCCTTCTTACTTTGAAAATGAAGCCGAGGGAATTGGTTTATATATGTTTATACATAGGAGGAAAATTGCTATTAATATGCACTATAGCAGCGTCCAAAATTATCACTAATTCGGGTTTTAAGTCATGTTTAAAAATGTACTTTAATATGAATTTATTTCCAGCAATTGCGTTACATTGTGCTCAATTAGGTTATGTATATAAGCAATTTTTTTTTGCAAAAGCAGGAATGGGTAGTGAAAGATATCTGAAAATGTTGTGGATAAAAAATCTTGGATATATACAAACATATAAAAAAATTTATTTAGTATTAAAATAAAAGGAAACTAAAATAAAATGAATTGATGGAGTTTCATTATAGTGTATATTCTTATAGAAATAATCATTTTCTTTTAATTAGTTGTATGACTACTGTACAAATCTGCAAAACACACCGGACGTAATTGTATTCATGGCAAACAAGAGAGAGTAGTTTTTAGCTTATCTCTAATCTAAACAACCAGGGGAGGGAGTTGAACACACACCCTAAGTCAGTCAGGAATCTTGGAATGCCAGTGAGTGATTTTCAATTAAGACTGACAGGTAACAAAGTAAACAGGTCGAAATTCACTTCGCACCTGGGCGCCTAAAATTTCACCATTAGCACATCCTAAGGGTAAGTGCCAAATTTGACCTGAGTAAATTACTTAAAACAACAAAGACTAAATTAAAGAAGACTGATACTAGTTGATAAGAATTGTGTGTGAAGGTGAATCTAAATTTCTAAGAGATTTTGCTAATTATATTTGTTGAACTGAATGAAAATAGCGATGTTAGGGAAATTCTTAATACCCTTTACAATAATGTAATGGGGATTATACGTTACTTTTTAACACACTATATATGCCAAAAATGTATTTGTGGCCCTTTTAGATATTTATATATAAACATATTGTCATGAAAAAAATGTCATAAGCGCAAATATAAACACATATCTTTTCCCCCCCTAAATTGGTGAATACATTAACGACCATTTCGGAATTACTCAAATATATTGTTTGGTATAACAACGAATCCATAAATTAAAAAACATGGTTTGTTACTGGGCAGCTTAAATTAAAAACCGCTAAATTTATAGGTATTTAATTGAAAACTATTATCACTTGGGGGTGGAGATAAGCGAAATTGTACTTTCTCTACACAAAATTATGCATGCAACCATTCATTATATGGTATTCTTTCTTCCATACTGGTTACCAGTGTTGAATTCATACGACCAATGAAACCATATGGAGCTGTTAGTGTTGTTTAGATCGTGGTTACGCTAGTGAGTATAAAGGGTAAATAATACACATCCATAACATTACATGCTGAAATATTAAAATAGTTGTCAAAAGCAATTTTACTGTTTAATTTAAATTGAATATCTACATTTATTGTGACAAGCAATACCTACCGAATTTATATGTATAAGTTTAAATAATCTGAAATTGTTCAACCTATGTGTCTGAAATTGCAGCCGATTTTATTTGTATAATTTTAAATAATATAAAAATGTTCAACCTTCTTGGCATTTATTTAATGTTCCTCTTATCAACATAGTTCTCAACATAGGGGACACCTAGCTAGCGGGGAAAGCAATGCCCACAGGCTACCGTTTAACGCCCTGGCCAGTCCTTCAAGCTGCCCCGCCTCAGCGCACGGGAAGTATCGCCTTATTCGCCGCCGATAGTAGGGGAGTTCTTCCAGTGGGAAGCTTGGTAACACACATCGCTGTGGGCGAGGCAGCGCCCCGAGAAAGCCAATCCTGCTACTGCCGGTACAGCGGCTCTGTAAACCCCGCAGTTTTCGAAGTCGTTCTATACAGTCGCTTCCTAGTCACTTAGATCGCATGCCTTTGGAATAAATACCGTTTATTTTATCTTCGACAAAATATTTATTTTTATTTACAGAATTATCATGCTCATTCTAAAATCAAAGATACACACACACGAAAATATATTAGAGGTGTTTATTTTATAGTATACTTACGAATAAGACGAGATAATAAAAAACTTTTTTTTCAAATTGCATGATAGTTATCAAAATAAAAACAGCTTGATGGAAAGAGCTGAATTTCTATTAAAGGTCGTACAAATTGCGAGATGTGCTATGGAAAAAGAATATTAATTAAATATTTATTTTGGGTAACACAAAACACGAAAAATAAAGTAGAATCTGTCTTTGATTTCTACACATTAATTACAGCATTCTGTGTCCTGGTGTTTTGGGCTGGGCAGGCAGCACGCCCCACATAGACACTGATCTCACAACAGGTCTCCAGTGGAAGCCGACGTGCCTCCAGCCAAGCCCACACGGATCAAGACAACCCCGGTGAAGTTAATGGAACATATCAGAAGGAAACTTACCTGGGGGCGAAACGTCCCAAATTCGACACAGACGTCTGAGGGGAAAACATGTGATCAGAACACACTTTACAAGCTTTCTTTTTCTCAGACGTACAGTTGGCGTACAACCCGACACACAGGAATACGTACACAGGTCACACATGTATGCATAAAAGGAAAGGATTTAAATTTCCAGCGTACTTTTGGCGTACAACACTTTGGCGTACAAACGCCCACAAGATTGAACACAGTTTGTTTATACGTACTCTTAGGACGGCACACTAGATATAAGCAATGGCAAACCATTTATCCGTGAAGCTATAAGATGAACATTCCTCATCTTTCAATTTAAATTTTAAGTAAAATTTTCTCTGCTCAAATGTGGACGATATAAATAATCCTGCAAAGGTGGAGTCCTTGAAATTTGGCGATTTTCCACACACGTAGATATAAATGTATACTCCGTAACTACGTCGCTTTTTATCCCCGCCCGTAGTTCGTATCCAAATTCCTCCGTCATCTTCAATGATGTATTCTAAATAACAGAAGAAAAGTACTTTGAGAAATTTACCCAAAAACACCGTTTTGATTAAAAAATTTACATCGACAACCTGTATAAACAAAACAGACCAAACAACTTTCAAAAGAACTCACGTAGGAAAAATAACCAATAAGTTTCCGTGGAACAAAATGGTAGATCTCACTTGGCATATATGATATTTGAGCGTTTCACCACGTCGCTCAGTATTGTACTGAAGTTACTTTAAATCTATTTGACATTTAGCAGAGACAAATATAAACGATTTGTAGCCGCGTGTGGGTTCGGTTGAAGGAATGATCAACACTAAATTGCAGCTACCAGCCGGGAGAGTTGAGTATCAAAAGGGCTTTATTCACTGTTTTTCAGCATTGGGTGGTTCTCTTAGGCGATGTAATGTGCAACCCGATAAGAAACAGACTCTTTGAAAATTCCAACAATATATTTTTGTACGTCCCGTGATAATGGTCGGAATTCTTTTCAGGAGACTTCGCTATAGATTTTTCAGGACGGGACAATGAGCTGGGAGAAGTTTTATTGTCAGCGCTTGGATATGGTTGGGTCAATAGCGCACTGGTCGATATCCAACTCTCGCCAACCCAATAGCATTGATACAATCAGAAAATATGGAATTCTATTTAACAGGCACTAGATTTGCTTCAGCATGGATACGATTTAATAAAAATGATTGCATTGCGTCCAAAATGCGAGGACAATAATCTAGCCTAGAAAAAAACAGCCGCGTCTCTGGGATCGGTCAAAAGGAATAAGAACGTGACGCTGATATGCAAATTCCCGTCAATTACTCGAAAACTCTACTTCTATTTCTCCGCATCTCTCCCAATCTCATTTCTGCCTGAATTACCTCCCTATAACAAACGGGGGGGTATAAGGTTCTTATAACTCTTAGGGGTAAATAATAGACATAAATTTTTCTTGGCATTGAAAATAATATAGTGAGATATTGTATATGACTCGCAGACATGTAGCAAAGTGTGGA
>JARFOD010000003.1:37128-54558 GCA_031763545.1 Mopalia muscosa | reverse complement strand
CCTTTAGCTCTGCGAACACCAGGGCAACAGAAAGCAACCTCTTTTCTCGCCTCTTACGATCGATCGAGGAAGCCGAGGGAGGATTCTGCAGGGCCATGACCCACCCGCTACCTCACGGGACCCAAACACATTGGGAGAAGTTAGGACCGTTTCTTTTGAGGGAAAGCAACAAGATGTCTGCGCCCTGGGAAATCTTGGGTCGAAGTATTAATCTTTACTTTTCATAATTTGTTTTTAAATATGAAAACAAAATCGTATAAAATATATGTTCAGCGGGTTAGAAAACAAATTTGTATGCATTTTCTTATCCAATTTTCGTTGGACTTACAGAGCCTTTCGCTTTAACTGTATTATAAAATTGCTTTATTTATTATAACATTATCAAAACATGTGAAGAGACAAAATCGATAGAAAACTGTCATGTTGTTTGATCAAAATAGTTTGATTTAACTTTTTAACGTGAAAAGCTGGATATTGGAGAAGTACACCATTTAGTTTTAAATAGTACAGTTGCTAGATACTGGGGTTTGACTTATCTGTCTTAAGAAGCCCATGGGATACGTTAATGCCACTGGAATTGACACTTTTTGTTAATTAAGATTTCCACAAAAAGGAAAAAAGAAAGTGTTGTATTTTCTAAAGAATGGCTAAGCTCCCAGAAAATCTCTTTCAGCAAAATAATCTACGTTATTTTCGTATGACTTCTCTGTTAATAGAGGCTTTCAAACCATCTCAATAAATGAGAAAAAGGAATTGAAAGATTTTATCTTAATTCCAGTTGGCTAAAACACGCCTGTTATGTAATGGTTTCACTATTTAATGATATCATTTATAGATAATCTGCAAGAATTACCTGGTGTTTTTTTACAGTAAAATATTCACTTCCTTCTGAATGGCTTACTGGGCCCCATAAAAACAGACAAAAACGATTACACCATTATTATTGAAAACCATGCACCACAAAAAATTGTATTCGATATTCTGATTACAATTTGTAAGATACTTAAGCCGGTATCATTCCTAAAAGAAGGGAAAGGGAATCTCTGTGAGGGTAAAAGTTTTTGAGAAAATGAAACAAGGTGTCTCAATATGCCACACTTGGAAAAGGTTGATGCAGAATTGTTAAAATACGACAAGTGATGAACATGTGGAAGACAAAACAGAGTTGGTTATTTCCGTTAAAAGTTTTAACAAATTCCCCAAAATTGATCCAGGCGTCTAACGAAACCTTAGTACAATAATATGGTAAAAAGGTAAATATATATTTTATCGTAATTCTTTATCATACGTGATAGCGTTGTTTTAGTTTTTATACCTAAAACAATCGGTGGCCACGGGGCCCGCATGTCATCACTGTGTGCTGGAGACTGAGGCAAGAAGGTCATGTAAATGCGACAGACAGCAGTTTAACTGCATATGTTCATTGGCTCCTCAAACACATTTGTCACAACACAAATCTTGGATGATTGATTGCTTATTGACTCGCATTTTCGCAGAATGAATTTCACTACAGAAATTCGCATGTCCTTTGCTTGTAGATTATCCCTACGGAATTAACCTTATTCTATGACTATTACAACAGACTGTGTAAATAATGGAACAAACACCAATCGAGTGAGCAATCAAAAATGCAGCCTATTCTACAAGAGTTTTGTATTGTTCCGATAACAGACAGACCTTAATACTACTGACAACAAGATATGCTCTTACTGGTGAATGCTATAAATGATTCATGTCATATAACTTGCTCTATCTACAAATTTGATTGTCACACATTTTGTTTTTAAATTCTGCAGTATATCTTGGCACTGCGATTATCAGGTCATTTATTGCAACAGATGACTCGGTGGAATCGGTGTTTATATTGTTTCCTACAGGATTTCCTCCGTGTTCAATTCAGGCAAAGAGAAGTGGACTATCCGTCGTCTATAATTGAAATACCATTTATTTTTACATTAAACGCAATAAAAAGAAAAAACTATCTTGACATGAATAGAAAAAACAACGCTTCCCAAAAATCGTTTTTGACGGGTACTTGTAATATTACATTCAGTCTGCTCTATCCAGTTCTTCTGTTAGTTGATATACGTCTGTTTACACCGCAGATATTTGCTTAGGTCTTTCTTTTCGAGAAGATCCTTTCAGAGAAGATCATATTGGTAAGTTTTGATCTCGAGGATTAATTTGTAGTCCGAATGTAAATATCTAAATTTTCAAAGTACATACAAAATATGATATGCATAACAATATACATATATGAATAACTACCATGTCTGCTAATTATCGAGGCATAATATGTTATGACGAAATATGACCTAGACAAAACATCTCGAAGATATATTTCTCTAATGGAAAATGCGGATCTAAATAAATACTGTTGTTTTTAAAACGCAATCGGAACATCAAATGATACTTGTAAGAGATAAGATATTTATAGCATTGATTTTATGATGGCTGCAGTTGTTTGTGTTTCCAGTACAAATATCAATACAATACGGACGATAAGCCCGATTAGACTGTTTATCAGTGGTAGTCATTTTGAAAACATGTCAGTAGAATTTTGTTTAGTATAAACTGATTTTCAATTTTAACGAAACCCTATAAAACTAAAATGAATAAGTTGATCGTACTCATTCACGCGACCCTTTTTAAATAAATGTACTAAAAACATTAATTGAGATTTGTCGTTTGCCTCACAGATTAATGTCTCTATCCAAAATATGCCTATGGTGTTTATAAAGATTTTATGAGTATCGTTTGCCAAATCTATCAAAACTGTATGCCCACAATCTGTGGTGTCTCTAAAAGACTGTATATCGATAGATGTGTAACGCCTTTCCTTTTATTTGTGTTCTTTGTAAACAAACAAAATACATGGTTTTAATTGGTGATATCTATAAAAGATTTTATTCCTGTATTCCGTGGTGTTTATAAAGATTGTTTGCTACATACATATCTGTATGGAATCTATCATTTGCTTTCTTTATTATATGTAATTTTTGGCTATATTCTGTCTAGCTTTATTTTGTCTGTAATCATATAGCTGATAATATATCTGATGGGACGGAGGCCAGATCCCCCGATATTACCGACGGACATCAACCGTACCATATCCAACAGATACCGTACTCAAAACATGGCACAGTAAAGTAAAATCTGCTGAGACCTTGGACAACAATATTGTATACTGTAATCCCGGTTTAGACTGGAATGTCAAATTGGTGTAACTTTGGCCTTAATTAACCAGACAGAGTTCCTTCTGTCTACCACGGCTTTGAGCAATATCACATCGACTGGAAGAATATATACGAGATCTTACGAGTAACAGGAGGAAATTGGCATTGTGTCAATGAGTCAATGAACACATTCCCGTCTATCTGTAAATTTCAGCGTGTATCTTGGAAAGTGTATTCAAAATAACTTTATAGATTCTATTTCGCGTTAGAAAAATAAAAACATTATCATAACATGTAAAAAACACAAAAATCAATAGAAAGCTGTGTCACATTCTTTCATTAAAATCCTTTGATTTTTTTTTACCTGAAAAGATGGACATTGAAGTATACAATTTAGTTTTATATAGTAGAGTGGTGTCGAGGGTGGTTTCCTTCACCCATTGGGCTGGCACGTCGTCATATAAGTGAAATACCCTTGAGTACGACGTTAAACCCCAATCAAACAAACAAAAAAAAAACAAAAAACAGTTACTTGCTACTGGAGTTAGACTTATTTGTCTTAAGACACACACGTGATACGTTAATGCCCCTGAAATTGACACGTCTTGTTAATTAAGATTCCACAAAAAGGAAAAATGAAAGTGAATTATTTTCTAAAAGAATGACTAAGCCCCAAGAAAATCTCCTTCTGCAAAATAATCTACCTTATTTTCCGTCTGCTTCTCTGTCAATAGAGGCCTTTAAACCATCTCAAAAAATCGAATTGGAAGATTTAATTCCAGATCTTAATTCCAGTTGGCAAAAACCCGTGCGTTATGTAATGGTTTCACTCTTTAATGATATCCTTTATACATAATCTGCAAGAATTACCTAGGTTTTTCCCTGTGAAATATTAAATGCCTTCTGAATTGCTTACTGGGTCCTCTCTCCTAAAAACAGACAGAAAACGTTACATCATCTTTTATGAAAATCATACACCCCAAAAAATTGTATTCGATATTCTGATTACAATTTGTAAGACACTTAAGCCGGACTCTTTTTTAAAAAAGGGGAAAGCGAAACTGTGAAAGATTAAAAAAACACCCTCATACAATTAATGTCACACCTGGAAAAGGTTAATGAAGAATGGTTAAAATACGGGAACTGATAAACTGATGAGACAAAAGAGACTTGGTTATCTCTGTCAAAATATTTTACCTGACCGTTTTGTTCTCCATAAACAACTCTGGTGTAAATTAATCAGATTCGATGATTTTTTTTACAGAATAGTCAAATGTATTTGAAAGAATTAATGATCTTTTCTTTACGTTTTGCGTTGATCCCATTACCTAATGTTGTTTAAAATAGTTGCGACAGAGGTACACACGTTTGGTCAAATGTGGCCACGCAATCCATCTGATAAAATCGATGTTCAAAATCTAGATGTTAGCTTCTGTTTAAATTTCAGTCGAATTAATACCGGACATCCATATGTTTGGCCAACAAGAATAAGCACAATTTAAACCAGCCAGATTTGTTTCCATCTCCTTTAAAGTTTTGCCAAGATTAGTTACAGTGTTTTTGGAAATCATTATTTATTTATGTGATGTGTTACGATGGACAGACATGAAGACTATAGAAATCGTCTAAAGCAAAATCTGGCAAAATAAACTAGTCCCAGTTTATTCAGTTCTAGTATATGTACTATTCTAGCAGATTCAGCAATTTATTTGATGTTTTCATAACAACATAATCCGTCAGAGAAATAAACAACCAAATACATCTTTTCTCTCCAAATAAATTGACATCAGGTTTCTGTGTTATTTTTGGATTCTCACCACATTGACATATATTTTATACAGTAAAATAAATCAAGAAAGAAGAATGAGCTTGCATCCATCCGGACCAAACCAAACTTTAGAACCAAGTGGAACAAATTTCCTAGAATTGATCCAGGCGTCTAACGAAACCTTAGTACAATAATATTGTAAAAAGGTAAATATATATTTTATCGTAATTCTTTTTCATACGTCATAGCGTTGTTCTTGTTTATACACCTTCAACAACCATAGTTAGCCACGGTGCCCACTTGCCATCACCGTGTGCAGGAGACTGAAGTAAGCAATCAACTAAATGTGACAAATAACAGTTACTGCATATGTTCATTTACCCCGAAAACACATTTGCTTCTACACAAAGGTTGGATGATTGACTCCTTATTGACTCGAACTTCCGCAATATGAACTTACTCTACAGTAATTCACATGCTTTTTACTTGCAGGTTAACCTTACGCAATTAACGTTACTCTAAGATGACACAGACTGTGTAAATAATGGAACAAACGTCAATCGAGTAAACAATCAGAAATACAGCCTATTCTACAAGAGTCTCGTATTGTTCCGATCACAGAGAAACCTTAATACTACTGTCAACAAAATATGCTGTAACTGGCGAATGCTATAAATCGTTAATGACAAATGACTTGCTCTATTTACATATAAGATCGTCACACATTTTGTTTTCGACTCCATAATATTCCTTGACACTGGGATTACGACGTTTAATATCGTAACAGATGACTTTGACAATCGTGGAATTGGTTTTATGCGGTTTTTTTATGGGCTTTTATTAAATTCAATCAATGACGAGTGAGAAATCCGTGTCAATAAGTGAAAAAGCATTCATTTTGAAATTAAACCCAATGCAAAAAAATATCTGAACATGAATCGAAGACTGCGAAAACGCGCTGCAAGAATCATTCTCGACGGGCACTTAACCTTACTATCAATGGTCTCGATCCACTTCTTCTGTTAGTTTATATACGTCTGTTTACACAGCTGATATTTGCTATCATGTTTTCCTTCGTTTAATCCAGATGAAAAGATTAAATTATAGCACAGAAGATCATATGGGAACTTTTTTATCTTGAGGATGAATTTGTGGACCGAATATAAATATCTAAATGTCCAAAGTGCATTGATGTGCATAACAATAGGCATATATAAATGACTAAACTTGTCTGCTGCTATTTATCGACAAAACATATCGATAGCGAAGATATATTTCTCTAATGGAAAGCGCAGATCTAAATAGATACGGTTGTTTTCAACACGCAATTGGAACATCAACTGATAGTTGTAAGAGATAAGATATTTATAGCATTGGTTTTATGATGCCTGCAGTTGTTTGTCTTTTCAGTACAAATATCAATAAAACGCGGCAATAAGCTCGATTAGACTGTTTGTCAATGGTAGTTATGTTAAAAACTACTAAAATTTTAGTATAAGCTGGTTTTCAATTTTAGCGAGACTCAATTAAACTGCTATGAATAGAACAATCGTACTCATTTCACGTGATGCTCTTTAAATAAATGTACTAAAACAGTTTTCGAAATTTGCCGCTTGCCTAAAAGATTAACGTTTATATCCAAAATATGTTTATGGTGTCTATAAAGATGGCTTGAGTATAAACTACTCACAAAAAGTTGAGGGTCACTTGCACTCAAAGTGATAACTTTCAGAAGAAAGAAGTCCATGCCCTGAAGTTTTGAAAACATCTAATTCAATGCCTTGTGGAGAACGGCACAAAATTGCTTTCAATTTTGAGCAAAAAACACAACATCGCCCACTTAGAGCTGACCAGGAATTGAGTTTATCACTCACCTGTTTTCTCATAGTGATCCTTAACTTTTCAAAAAAGTTAAATAAACTATTGAAACAGCATTTAAACTTTCAGACACCTAGCCACCTAAAAATTAAAAAGCGTAAATGGTTGAAGGGAAGTAACTCACTACAAAAGGAAGGAACCAGTTTATAGTTCAGTTATGGCCCCTGGTTCAAAGAAAAAGTTTACTGGATTTCATTCTACCAGACAAAGAGAAATGCCCTCTCTACATAGCCATGTTACACCTTGTCCACACTTCTGATTTTTGATTGATTGATTGGCCGATTGATTGATTTGATTGATTGATTGACGTGCCCAAGGTTATTTCACTAACATGACGGTGTTGTAACCAACAGTAATTACCCCACTAACACAACCATTAACAAGTGAAGTGGTTTGCTATGGTGGAAAATTAATGTTCATCCAGTGCTTAGTAAAGAAGTATGTCCATACATACTGTCCTCAGCCATTGGGCCATATACACAACTGGACGTGGGACAAACTTTAGTCGGGCTCGGATAACAAGCTTCCGTCAGAAATAGGGCCCGCAAACGTCTCTTAGTAGTTAATGTGTCCGCTTATCCTACTTCAATGTACCGTTCACAGTATTGAATATCAGGTATTCGAATGAGGGAGTCGCACGATGTGTTTCCGGCAATCGTAGTTTTTCTCTCGGTTTTCCACTGTAATTAGGTAAGGAGCAGTATGATATGGTTATTCCATCATATAAGCGAAATATCCTTGAGTACGCCACTAAACCCCAAACAAACAAACATCCATCGGAAACAGTATAGGTTAACGAACTGCCATAGTAATCATATCTCAATATAGAAGGGTGACATTTCGGTCTAACCCTACAATACAATTAAACCTATGCCAAAGGTTAGAAATCGTAACTACACTGAGGCCAGTCAGAAACCTGACCATAAATGTGATTTTTCTTTGATTTTTTTTTTGTACACGAAATTTTTTTCGCCTACCTCCAAATTTACTTGTGGACGTTCAATCACTCATTAATATATCGCTCTTCTACGAGAAAGCTGCACAGTAACAAGCATTTTTTATTCGGGATAAATCGGACAACGTACACGTGATTGGAACGTCGGGACGAAAACTCGGATGTAAGCTATATTTATATCTTTGACTTCAGTAAAACTCAAAGACAATCATAAAAAATATCGTTTTTAACTTGCGCTTGAGGGCTATGCTGGTGGCATTGGATAGCGGTATAATCACAATGCGTAAACTTTGCTGGAGGCCTGGTATTGAATGCACTGGATCAGGTTCTATAGGTGTGACGGGATCCTGAAGTTTGGGTTCTGGGTGAAAATGATGGTTGGCATCGTGTTGATATTTCTTGGGCACATGGTCTCTAGGGGAAAGCTGTTCGTTCCTGCATTCAGGGTGGACTATTGGTTAAGTCTAAGCACCAGTCGTCATCGCTATATTAGGCCTGATCAACTCAAACAGGAGAAGTGTTGTTTTTGGGGTTTTTTTTTTAATTGTTAGGTATCCCCTTTCTGGAAGTTAATCAGAACTGGAGGGCGGGTAAACTACATCACTCCTCTCCAGGTAAGCACAAATTATGTGCAGGCTACATTGGAGACAGTTCCCGTTCTGAATCTCATCTGTATATAGAAAGGACTTTCCGGAACATGGGTATCCTGGCCTCGATAATTTCGTACTTTCCCGGGATCTTCTGGTTAGTTGAGGTTTTCTACGTACACGCAATCACCAGAGTAAAGCATTCACGACTCCGTCTCTAATCGTAGCATTGCTTGGACTTCAGGTGTGCTTAGCCACACTAACCTGTTAATGCCTACATCTGAAGAGCATCAGGGTGAGAATGGTTTGGTCAATAAACCGAAACGTTGATTGAAAATAAATTCATTTTACATGTATTTCTTCGAGGTTATTACTACACTGCAGTAACTGTTATCCTTCTTGCATCTTCCGCTGCAGCACAATGGACTAACTTGATCGCTTTAATTTACAAGACAAAATGCTGCAAGTTGTTCATTGGTTCTCTCTTGGATGGTTACGATGATTATACAATTGGTTGATACGGTCTTCAATTGGATATTGATTATACGATATATATAGTACGGTTGATCCTACCAGTGATGAACTGTTTCTTTAATTAGTTGATTGAATATATGAGCCTTTTTTTTTAGAAATATGCCCTAAAATAACGGTTAAAACAAGCTAAAAATAAAAAGTAACTGCAGTTTAAATCAATAATGGCTACCAGCATCCTAGCACATTCAAATATGAGTGCTCTTTATATGTTTTGTTTTTTAACCTTTAAATCAAAAGGCAAAGATTGATAATGGTACGGACAAGTATCACAAAAGAAAAAAAATCTGCTTTTAAACGTACCAATGTTTATTAAGTACATATAATTATTGCATTTAACTGTTTCAAAGTATTGAAAGCATATTAGATGTCCAGTCTTTTGTGGATTTAAAATTATTTTGCATTTGGTCTCAAATTTTACTGATAACGGTGTAGGCAAAATCATTTTCATCTTTTAACTTTGTTTTACCGTTATTTGTACATGTTTTTTAAAAGAGCCAATATATCAATGGTTGATATAGTCTATCATTTTGTGACTGATTCTATTGTGGGTTCATTTATTGTATCATTGGCTGATTGATCCTATTATAAGTCGATTGATTTATTATTGATTTATTAATTAATATTTACTTGAAATATTATACCACTGTACGATTTGCTCTGTTATTAATTCACTGACACTATCATAGATCGATTGATTCCATCATTGATTGGTTGATTCTATCATTTGGTGGTGGATTCCATCATTGATTGGTTGATTCTATCATTTGTTGATATATTCCATCATTGATTGGTTGATTCTATCATTCGATGATGGGTTTCATCATTGATTGGTTGATTATATCATTAGATGGTGGATTTCATCATTGATTGGTTGATTCTATCATTCGATGGTGGATTTCATCATTGATTGGTTGATTCTATCATTCGTTGATGGATTCCATCACTGATTGGTTGATTCTATCATTTGTTGATGGATTCCATCATTGATTGGTTGATTCTATCATTCGATGGTGGATTCAATCATTGATTGGTTGATTCTATCATTCGATGGTGGATTCAATCATTGATTGGTTGATTCTATCGTTTGTTGATAGATTCCATGATTGAATGGTTGATTCTATCATTCAGTGGGGGATTCAATCACTGATTGATTGATTCTAACGTTTGTCGATAAATTTCTTTCTTGGTTGATTGATTCTATCATTCGTTGATAGATTCCATCATTGATTGGTTGATTTTATCATTCGATAATGGATTCCATCACGGCTGATTCTATCGTTTGTTGATAGATTTCTTCATTGGTTGGTTGATTCTACCATTTGTTGATAGATTCCATCATTGATTGGTTGATTCCGTCATTCGAATATGGATTTCATAATTGATTGGTTGATTCTATCATCCGATGATGGATTGCATCATTGATTGGTTGATTATATCATTCGATGATGTATTTCTTCATTGATAGGTTGACTTTATCATTCTATTCTATCATTCGATTATGGATTCCATCATTGATTGGTTGATTATATCATTCGACTATGGATTTCATCATTGATTGGTTGATTATATCATTCGATGATGTATTTCATCATTGATTGGTTGATTGAACTTGATTCTATCATTGGATGATGTATTTCATCATTGATTGGTTGATTCTATCATTCGATGATGGATTCCATCATTCATTGGTTGATTCTATCATTCGATGATGGATGCCATCATTGATTGTTGATTCTGTCTTTGGGGAAGGGGATTCTAACAAAGATTTATAGATTGTATTATTGCTCGAATTACTCTATGGTTGATTTATTTCGGTTTGGTTTATTTCTGTGGTCAACTGGTAGGATTACTCTTCACTTCACTTATATCATACACATATAATATTGTCTATTGACTGACCTTTCTGCTGATGATTGTAGTAGACGTAATTTTCCACTCTAACCACGAACGTTTTATAGGCAGTGACGTATTCATCAATACCGGTGCTGTTACACTTACTTTATCTTGATTGTACTCTCTGGTTCGTTTACCCCTTGGGCCATAGCACGCCTACATATGAGTGAAATAATATTAAGTATATACGACGTTAAGCCACAGACAAGTAACAAGCTGTCTACTGGATGTTTTTCCCGGCTTGAGTTCTGACTGACCTTATGGTTAGCTGCTGCTCTATGTTTACCGTGGGGATCAGTCTTCAATGAAAAAACGAAAACAAAATCGATCAGTTTGTGAATGAGAGCGTGGGAAAGTCCTTGACTCAGTAGTGCACATGGGCTCCAGCGACTGTACACGCAGGAGGAGGATAGGCCATGGAGAAACAGGAGTAAGTTGTCAAACAAATACGCTGTGTCTATACCTACGGTGTATCGGTCAGCCCTTTTGAAATGTTGATGGTGCCCGCAAAGCTGAGAAAGGAACATTGAGCTGCCTTAAAAAAAAGCACAATATAAATAAGAAAAGAAAAGGACACCACATACACCGAGATGACACAAATCTACATTGGACAACACGAGCATAAAAGTATAAAAAGTCACGGTTTGCAGAGTTCGTTGACGTCATTTAGCACATTGTAGATCGAGGCGCTTCCCTCTTGTCCATTCCGTTCTTTTGATAATTGATGTAGACCATATGATACTTGCTTCTTTGGGCGCTGGACTATATCAAAAGAAGTTAATGCGAATTATTTTCAACCAAGGCATGTAGAATTAAATTCACATTACCTTATCACCATCATACATTCTTTCTATAAGATGATCCTTTTGCATGGTGATGATCACGTAGGCACAATCTTTTTAGCCACCGCTTTTAAAATGCGCAATCTGTTAAATTCCAAATAGTATGACTTCCACTGAGGAGTTTAACATAGTAAAGTATAGTAACAACTCCGAAGAAAGAGAATGAATTCAGTTTGACTCGATGTTTCGGTTTATTGATCATTTTGTAATCAAGTCGATTGAAAAACACATCTTCTTCCCTCACCAGAGAAAACTAAATAAGAAACGTTTGGAAAGAGAGGTTTATTCGATCAAAGCACTTCAACTGTCTTATCCGCTGGGTTGCGATTGGGAACCAGGTAAAGGGTTTCAAAATAAAATATTTCATATGAATTTTAATCTGACCAGTCTATAACATAGCTTGCTCGTCTCCTTATACGTGAATATCAAAATCTTGTATCAAAAATGCCATCTCTAACAAAGATCAATTATATTATTATACCAGAGAACTTCCCTCTGTTTAGGCAAGTTATAACACTCATTCTCTTTAGCGGATATATGCATTGGTTAATTTCTACACTTCTGATGTACCAGTTTGTAGGCTGATTGTTATTATCTTTTATCAAGGTCTCTGAGGGATACCCATACCAACTCGAGATCAAGATCTTTTTAGAAACTTTTCTCTGAGTTTATCGAGAGCATGATATTATTCTGACTTTGATTTTAATTATCCAATATCTATTTGTCAGTGTACATTTCTTTTTAGAAATATAATTGGACAGTACAAGTTGAACTTACAATGGCCGGTAAAAAAAAAACCTTGAAATTACACAGTTATGCGCACTCTAACTCTGTATTTCTAAACATTGTATGATAGACTGTTAGAGATACTCTACCTCTGCACATGTTTAAGTGTCATGTTTTATCGCCGATATATAGAGAGGCAGTTCAGTTGTGCTGCTCAGTGGCAGCTGGGCCTCTGCAGATTAGTCAGTTAGAACACTGGCCTTCGTAAAGCCGGGGTCCCATCCCGCCGTAGTTGCAAGTGCCTGCTGTCTACTTGCAAAAACGTCGACAAAAGTTGGGGATCCGTACGTGGTGAGTACCGCCTCAGTACGGATTTGGGATTACGCAGACACGCCGTAGCACATTTAGTGCACAAGGAACTTTCGCTGCGTTCGAGTTGCGGTTGGGCTACGGATTCACCCCCAGTACGGCCTCCCAAAAAAACGTACACGCACGGTGGGTTGTGACCGGGGCTTAACCAGCGTCTCGTGGTTCGAATCCAGAAATGCAAGCAAACATTTCCTTCTCAAAATATAAATAAAAATACCCGCCAAAACACGACTATCATAAAACCCATTATATTTAGAATGGCACAACTTTCTAATGTGTCCTTGTATCTGAAGGATAATTAGCAGTTTTTACGATGATGAAATTCGCAGCTACATTTTTGTTTGTTTTTTCACATGACTGTATGTAGGCAAGCTAAATGTTGGTTTCTCTCACGAGCTTTATCAAGGCTATTTACCCCAAATTTGTAATTTTCTGGTGGGTGTTTGAAAATTTTTAGTCCAAAACGTACCAATGTTAAACTTTCTTTGTATAAGAAGGCCATATGCAAAAAAAATATTGTATATGTTATTTTGCCTAGCTCATCCCCCCTCCCTTTTCCCCTCCCTACCTATCTCCACCTCCTCCTTTCCTCGACTTTGTACGTGTGATATTAGGCCTACTTCTATATCAGTTTGCACATGTACATGTATCATACAGTGAGTCATTGACTGGTATATGGGTCAATATGCCAATTATTATATCAGCATTATGCCTAGGCCTACTAGATTTTAATCTACCTTTATTGACCAGGGTTGAATGACTAAATATGAATGATTAAACATTTCGGATAGGCCTATGCTACTATAATATAGGCTAGGCCTACTATATAAATAGGCTACTGGTATACTGGGGCCGATTCAACAAAAACGGAGAGAAAAAAAATATTGGAGAAACCGATATTAGGGCCTACACCTTAATATTAATGTCTCTTGGATATTTTTATCTTTGGAGAAGGCCTACCAGTAAGAAGGATAAAATCCCCAAAGGCTACATGTTAGTATAATCCGTTCAACAGCATGTTGAATTTTGACATGTCAAAAGTTAACTAAAATTGACCTCTGATTATAATAGGCCTACCTGTACGTGTACGCGTGGCACACAAGTATCTCCTTAAAAAATCTTTTCTAGTGGAAGTTCTACCTTAACTATGAGTCTATGACAATACAAAATCGATTTAATCGGGCTCGGGGAAAACCGTGAATTACAACATTACACCTTATTTTAACCTAACAAAATAACTTCCTAAGTTGCGTGGTATAGGCCAAGTATTTGTATGGTATATATGCCTTTTATGGTTATATAGGTCAAGATAGGTGGAGCTTAACCGGATGGCCGTTCACAAAATTACTGCGTAGGTTAAAGGGGTTCCAAAAGGGGTAAACTTTCTCAATTTACAGCTTTAAAAAACAACTCTGAACTTGGTTGTTTTGGAATGGAGAAAAGCTAACGTACGTGTAACAGTTGATCCCAATTTAGCCTTGGAAAGGTTATATGATTTGTTCATGAAAAATGCAACAAGTCCGTGAATATAAACTGAAAGTAAGCTGATTTTCTAGTGACGTAACTCAATGAACCAGTTTCTCTAGACCCCCAGCAGTGAAGGACTGACAACACATAACATGAAGCGGATATAAACGCATACAGCTTTAAAACAAATATGTAACACAGTCTAATGTCCTGCTGATTCAATGTAAAGCAGGTCAGGCGGCCAGACGGAGCTCTATGAAACCTGCGGTAGTCAGAGAATGACTTTCTGTTCGTCTCCTTCGGGATTATGTTTTTAGTGCGCATGCTTACCAGGTTGTGATCAGAACGAGGCTAAAAATTTCGCTAAAGTTTTCTGTGCCCCTCGTCGCTGTAAAGTTGTGGGGAAAACTTCAGGATTTATGTTATTTTTTCGGGTGCGGGTGGGGTAAATACCAAGATAGAGAGAAAAAGGAATATTTCACAGTGTGTCCCGTGTAAGTTTCGGTCCCGAAAATGTCCGGGCCGCCACAGCAAATGTTAGGTAACCAGGTAGTGCGGGTGAGCAGTGGGAGCGATACTGACTTAGATGCCTGGTTCAAGGCCGTGCAAAACCCGAGCGAGTATGCTCAACTTCCACAGCAAGGCCTACCTCTTCGCCAGAGAGACTTGCCCGACTCTTTTTTCAGACCTCCAGAACCACAACAAACGAAAGGACAGCATAGTCGCGAGGGGAGTGTGGAGGGCAGCTACCGAGCCCCTCCACCCATTCAGTCCCCACCCTCAAGTCTAACTATCAACCACCCCCGCGCTCATTCCTCCCCTGCTACCCTTCAGCAGACATTGAGGGCGATCCCCACCCCACCCCAACACCCCAGACAACGCAGCTATGACGGGGCGTTAGACGAAGGACCCCTCCCCCCTGGCTGGGGAGTCGCCACACATGAAGGACAGAGGTATTTTTTGAAGTATGTATTGGAATGCTGTGTCTGCTTTCCTTTTGCTTCCTATTTTTTTTTTTTTTTTTTTTTTCCATTTGCAATTTCATCCATTCATTCATTCATTGATCCATCCATCCATCCATCCATCATCTTAATATACATACTTATAATAGGCATTAATATTTGATTATTGAACATTCATTTGAATGCGAAAGGTTTGTTCATTGCTATCATTTTCACCCACATTTTACTCTTTAGACTTGGCATATCTTAATTTTGAGTACAACATGAAATTCCAGGCTGGCCCTATTCAGAGAAACCTGCCATGTTGAATGGGGTGCAAACAGAGGGTAACATCTCTTGTCTGTACGGATTGTTTACAGAACAACCGTCAGGTTGTCAAAAAAATCTATGTGTGCCAAATGGTTTACGTCTAGAAGTGTAAATCGGATATTACTGACAAAATCAAACATGTAAAGATGCACAACTTCACACCCATCATGAAGAGGCGACAGAACCAAACAGACAAAAATATATATCCACTTCACAAGCCTCTTCAAAAATTTAGTTTTTTTTTATTAAATTAGCATTTTGAAAATACAGCTTCATAAAAAAAATAAGCAAGCTATAACAGAACAACAATAACAAATAATACATATATCAGGGCAGTTTCTAGAAAAATTTCCCAAGATCCTCCGTAACTAAAATGGCTCTTGATACTGACTGCCCTGTATATAATTATAATATCGACGTTTCATGATGTGTTAACATTTTAAGTAAAAAAAACAGAAAATTCAAGGAAACAGGAAAAGAAATACTTTACCAGATGCCATAAAATTACTCTTTGCTTTTCTTTCACATTTATAAATAATTTACCTGTACAATATATAAACTACATGTACATACTATAAATATATTTTTTGTACACTAAATCAAGTATATAAAGATTTCTACAAATACTTTCCAATTTGAGATAATAAAAAAAAATCACAACAAAAGAAAGAAAAGAAATAAAGCTTTTATTTTTCTTATTTATTCTCCATACATTTACATATTTTTGGCATGCATGTCTCGTTTGAATTTGTGTTGTTCATGTTGTGCACTATGTAGTTATTATAAAAAGGTAGAGTGAATGATTGTAATGCTGTTTGAATTGTTCTAATGAAGTTGATTTTTTTCTTCTTGGTATATAATTCTGTGTTTTGCATTTTCTTGATATTCACTTACATGTTATTTAAGTGAGTTTTTGAATGATGTTTATAGGCTGTACGGCGGTATTAAAATGGATGACATCTTTACATGTACATAAGCTGTAGTCTGGACTTCACTACATGGGTGAATCATAGGACCCCTTTTTGAATTAATTGTTAACTCTGCACCTAGAGTGTTTCCATCATCCATTAAGCTGGTATATATATTGTATTGAATTGTAACCGATTCAGATCAGAAACCCATAAATATTCAAAAGTAAGACTTCAAACCCCCATTTAAGTGACTGATGATAGCCAAGGTCATCAGAATTTCCCCACCCCAAACTTGCATACAGCTTACACATAGGTTGACTGAATAAAAACTGTTTATTAAGTCACAAATGAACAAAGCATACATGTATTTTACAACTGTTTTCTGTGTTTTAAGCGGGTGGTTGGAGGGAGCTTCATGTTGCCCTGGTGCTCCCAGAGCTACATGTAAAGGGGAACAGGAAGCTGATCTGTTTGTGGTGTCTGTCTTGTATCCTGTTGTTGTCGTCCAGTATTTGTCCCGTCCTGGCTTTGTTTGTCGCCAGTGGTGTCGTTGGTGGGTTCCTTCACCCATTGGGCTGGCACGTCGTCATACAAGTGAAATACCCTTGAGTAGGACGTTAAACCCCAATCAAACAAACAAATAAATCTGTGTTTTAAAATGACCGAGGCCTTTTGCTACAAGGCCCACACCTTGTCCTGTGGAAGTGTCAAAGTGTTGGCAAGGGAAGTAACTTTTATCATTTAAAGCCTACATGTACACACATATTTATCCCTTGTTACGTAACTTAAAAATCACAAATTGGCATAATTTTAATGTCTAAGGAGTGCCTGCTATGAGTGACACCCTTTATTTCTTTATAGAAATTTTTTTAATGTCCAAACTGTCCAAAGCAATAGCTAAGAAGCTCGAAGTGCTATTAAAATTAATCCGCTATTAGCTGGTATTAATCTGTTAGCAGCTTAATTGGGGTAATGGTCAGGGCTTGAAAATTAGACGTTCCTGGAGCCCGGGGCAACCAAATTTTTAAGTGGGGCAAGTCAATTTTTCTGGTA
>JARFOD010000003.1:24740-37028 GCA_031763545.1 Mopalia muscosa | reverse complement strand
ATTTATTAATCCCTGTATCTGGGAAATACTTATATGTAGGCTGATTTTTTCATAATCCATGCTAAATATATCGTTAGCTACATTTTTTAACACCATTTTATACACCATACTTATGGTAATTACCTTCTCTCGAGATGCCTGTAGGTTACCCATAACACATCTCGAGATTAAGGTTTATTTAGAAACTTGTCTCTGGGAGATATCTAGAACATTATAAGATTTTTCGATTTTAATTGATTTACATCCCTGTGCCAGTGTAACTGCTTTTAGAAATATATATGTGTTAAAAAGTGTGAAATTTTGGGGGTAAAAGCAACACAGCATATTTTAAGGGAAAATAATAAAGAGCATGAACATATAAAAGAGAGTTGTTTATTTGCCGAGTCGCTAATGAAAGAAAATCAAGTTAACTTGGTCTATAAAATTGGAAAACAAAAAGAAAGTTTTCAGCCATATGCTACTTTGTGAAACACCTTTAAAAACAAAGAGATCATTATGCTAACGAGTAATGTGATAGTATTTCTACACATAAGATTCGAGCTAACAAAGTCACGCGCCTCGGGAAGTATTCCTCTTCTCTTTTCGTTTCCAGCGATCAAAGAACCTTAAAATAATAGCCCCTGGAAAGTCACGTGGTAAACAGCGCATTCAGTATTTCATCCATCTTGATTTGGAGACCCCCAGCCGGGCTGCCGTCTCCAATCAGAATTTAGCTATCCCAGCTCTCCTCGTATTCGCGACAGGGAGTCATGTCCCGTGGAGTGGAGAATACTTCCGCCGCCATCCCAGTTCATTTCCTAGACTATTACTCGGGAGAAAATTGCGGTTGCTCGTTAGAACTTGCCCTCAATGGAACTGTCCTCCCGCTGATCTCCGGCATTTAGCAAGCAAATAAAAACGCCAAACAAGACTGATGAATAAATTATAGCCGTCAACGAAAACGAGCCGAGGAAAACAAATATCTCTGAAGAAACTAGCTTAGAACCGATTATTGCTCCGGACTTTAGAGCATGAAACTAATCACCGAAATTGATAAATGGACCTCGCGAGACAATACGTCTTTTTGCTCTGAAGTACCGAGAAACCTTACATTGTGTAGATTGCAAAACAAGTGAATTCTATTATAGCACGTATCACACGTAGCTATCCAAAACATTGGGAATCTTTTCCACAATAATTCGACTATGAGTCCGTTACAGAAGAAAACATATTGGTCGAAGGAACTAGTTTCTTTACATGGTAGAACTCTCCGAAGCGGAAAACGACGAAGCGGTTCTACGCTATATAGTGAATTCAACTTGTGTTCATTGAAAAGAAAGACAATTTTGGTAGCCTCTACCGGGATTCGAACTCGACTCGTAAAGTTTATGATAAAAAACAGCCAAAATTGTAATTCCTGTGAAGAACCCACCCGTGGCACATGCCTGGAGTGCTTTACATCCAGCGGATTATTAAATAATAAAATGTCTCTTGTGTAAGAAACTATCCATTTTAAAAAAGTGTTTAGTGTGTAAGTTAGTAGATCGTATCGAACGGTATTCACGACAATCGTATTCCAAGAAATATTTCCGTATACATGGAGAGCAAATTTCAAAAGCTGCATCATGACGTCATGTAACCAAATGTTATGTATCATCACTATAATTAATTTATAATGATTTGGTCAGCTTAACTAAGTGATATCTTTAACTTTAAACAAAAGTCTATATGCTGATTTCTTTACTTGAATTAAGTGTTCAAATAAGTTTCAAAAAGTTGTTTTGAAATCATTTTAAGGTCTCTTATATATATGTAATGCCAATATACTCAACAACCTTATATGTACAGTTTTATTGCGTTCCGTATGTTACAAACAATTACTGACCATACACTATCATTCTCCAAAATTAAACCCAATCACATTAGTCAATAAACACTGTTGATATATATTTGTGATACTGGCGCGTTATCAGTCAATTGGATATATATTTTGTTTCGCGTGTGAGTATGGGGAAGTTATTAAAATATCAATAAAAAAATATTTATGTTAAAGATAAAAGATGAATATTAAGAAACATTTACTCTAGAAATAAGTCTGACCGTGATGAAACGAATCAATTAATTTAGATAACATACGAATTTTGTGGATGATAATTGTTCTACTTGCTTGAAAATATTTGGCCTATTGTACCAATATTGTCAATGATGAAATCCCTTAAACCTCAACCTCAAAAGGCTTCAGAGATCGGACTTGGTAACGCAGTACATATACGATTTTCATTAGAATCAGGTTAATAAATGTATGGAGGATAACAAAACGTACTTCCTTAAAAAGTGCTTTTCTGACATATATTCAGCACTTTTATTATTATAATGTGTTTGCCTGTTATTAGGAGTACAGCCCAACTATTTGATCTACGGTTACTAATAGTCAATTGTGTCTATACCTGTGACAGTATATAGGCGAACTGTTTAGTTGTTGATAGGATAACCATAGGGTAAGTGGAGATATATAGTTGGGTCGATTAATCGGGGTCACGGGGGTCCGTTAATTTGCGGATATAACACCCCCTCACGTATACAATATGTCAACTGTTATCTCAGACAAGGCTAAAAACGTGACAAATCGTGTCAGACAATACTCTTCTATTCAACGATCAGATGTGATTTGTTGTTGTGCAAGAGTGAGACAAGGTATCAGTAACACGTCCAAGTCATAGATCAGTGATGTATTGGTGTAACTCTACCACTGGAACCTGATTCGGTGTATCGCATGTTAGTTTGTTTGTTTGTTCGTTTGGCTGGGGTTTAACGCCGTGCAGTTATTTCACTCCTATGACGGCGTGCCAACCCAAAGGGTGAAGGAAATAGGCCTCAACGCGACTGGCAACAAACAAAGACCAGGGGTGATTAATACAGGGGAATCATAGGACGCAATACAGAGATATCACATTCATTTCAGCTACATGCTGCTCCTAACCTGAGAGAACCAGGACAGCACAAAACTCCTTCCCATTCGCCTGTCGCACAGCTTTGGGAAGGCCTCGCTACAATAGGTGCTTAATGTGAATGTCCATGTCCCCACACTTGCTCATAAATTTTAACAGATTTCGATTCGATTATGTAACCCTAATGTGCAGCGAATGAAGAATCCATTTCTGTGTTAAACTCCTTTGCCTAGGAGATCTTACCAGAAGATAGAGGGCCGGCGGCCATTGATTGATTGGTTGGTTTATTGATTGATTGAATTTCAATATTGTACTCGAAGTAGCATCGCTGATGTGATAATTATTTGTGCTTCCAACATGATCACAACACAAAATATTAAAAATATTACCAGTTTTTTTTAGGGAAAAAGCAGAATTCTTCTGTTTAACTGGCGGACAGAAAATTCCCCGAAACATACGGTCATGAACCAGGGGTCACAAGAAGAAAAAAAAAGCGAAGGAGCGCAAGTTTGACAAGGCGTATACTTGGTGCAAAACGCATCGATGAACATTTAGTTAAAGACCCACATCCCGCTCGATAAAACATAATATTTTCTCAAAGTTTCGCCACATTTACTGACAGGTAAATGCCGTGTGGAAATGTCTCTGTTTTTGGCGTTAAGCTGCCAATTTCGAATTGAACGTACTTGATTTTCGTTGAGTACTTGAACGTACGGATTAAGAACCCTGGCAAAGGGATGCCATACAATTGTGTAACCGAAGAAAATAATCCTATGGGGTAGGTGAACTTTCAAATACAGTTTTCACTTCGAGTTGTGACGAGTTCATCCCTAAAGAAGGCATCTCTTGATGTGGTGTTATATATTCGTTAATTGACGTATAAGTTAAGAAGCCTGGTCTAAGCCTTGGACTGGTTTGACTCGAGGTAAGTGACCTCAAACATTTATCAGAGTTCAGATATCGTTGGAGGCGAGCACAATTTTCTTTCTCTACAATAAAAACAAATTTAAAAAGTAGTAAACCCACATAATTGTGAATGTTTTCTCGTCACAGCGTAGCTAAAATATTGCTGAATGTGGCGCAAAAAATAATCTATCAATCAATGGCAATAAATGTACATAAGTTTAATCTGCGACATTGTCGCTTACTAACGGGATTTCCTGAAAAACTGAAAATCACATGAATACATATAAATCAGTGAAAACAAAAATGAAATACAATGTAGTGGCATTTCAACCGGAAGTCTATATATGGAAGATAAACAACAAAGTCAATTGGCAAATTAACAACCTAATTACGCAGTCGATTCAAACTTTATTCTATCTTCAGTGATAAAAGCAGTCCGCTGATTGATTCACATCAGCAGTATCACTATGCATAATTTCAGCATAGCATTTATTTCATCAAAAACGCTCAGTATATGTCATACGGACAAATTCACAACAAACGAAAGCATGGTTTGACCTGTATATTAGAATGCCAGACATCTTTGTAGCCTTTCCATGATTGATATATATTGTAAATAGGAGATTGTCGTTGCGGAAGAGTTCGTACTGTGGCCCATCTAGAAGGATCAACGTTCCAATTGTTTGTGTCAGCAAAATCCAACATCGGTCCATATAGCTCTTTCATACTCGGATTGTGGGATGGGGGATCGCAGGTGTGGCAATATTAATCCATCGCCGTCGATTCAGTTCGCTTCAAGCTCATGCATCGCTGAGTTTCTGAAGGTAAGTTGTCTTAAAGGAGAAATGATGGGATGTCGAAGGAACCGCGGCTGCCCCGGGTCCATTGTCCCTTGTAATTGAATTCGGGCTGGTTAGGTTGGAGTTGAAAACCCGTCCTTTAGCGAGAAGCGACAACCTGTAATTAAGCCCGGCCTCAGTTTCGCTCCTGATTGACAAGCAAGCCACCATCTACGGTGATAAATGATGCTCTCTCCATTGGCAGCGTCACTTTTGAAGAATCAACTCTGTCATTCAGTTTATAGATCATTCTATAGTAAACATTTTAATGCCTCTTTTTTGTGTTTTCTAAGCCGTCTCGCTTCAAGACGTTCGAGTTGTCCAAACCATCTACACGTTTAAAGCTTAGTCCCTTAAAGCGAATTTTATACCCTATTGTGTTGAATGGGAGCAATAACGTAGAAATAGTATCAAATATACTACAGAGCTCTTTCCGTAGACGCCCGCAATAAAATCAACACACGCTGAAAACAGCTTTGTAAAGCATTGTCCCTTCACCTCTATGTTCGATCCCGCCTTTCTTGGGTCGTAGATTTAAAGAGTTGCCCCGGGGCATTCTAAATATCTTTTCAACAGGTCTGTCAAAGTTCTGTATTCCCCATGTCGTACTGTGACTTAAACGGCGTAAGTCCCCGTACTAACACTACAGGAAAATTGGCCTCTTTTGTGTTCAATGAATGACTTCACAGCGTTATTCCCCCATAAAGTAGCTTTTAATCATCTTCTAGTACAGTCGATCAAAGACATTTCACAACTTCAAGTAGCGCAGAGTGGAAATACCAGTCAAAAGCAATGACCCGTACGAAATAGCCATTTAGAGTTGATTTCCTCGTGCAATATTTAAGATTCGCTCTTATACTAAACGTTACATAGTTTAAGATATATTTCACTATAGTGGTAATCGCGTAAATAAACCTGTCATTATATTGTTCTTTATTCCGAAGAGACAAACATATTTACTTAGGAAGTAAATTTCATGCTTATATAAATTTACTTATTTAGGTCATGTTATTCATTGAACTTTAAAAGGACCTGACGTGTTTGAAACGAAAGCGTTTGTTGGAAACCAGGAAGGAAAATTGTTAAAACCACCAATATACCATCGCTGAAGAAGCTGTATCTGGATACATTTTAAATACTTTGATAGGACTTTACTCTGTCGCCGGCAGAAATATGAAAATTAATCCACTCAATTTCTAATTTCAGAGTTAAATGGAAACACGAAGTCAGAATCTTATTGCGTCAATTTTTTTGTAATATGCATAATTTGTCGTATTACAAGATGAATGACGAAAATAAGAGAAAATCTTGTAAATAAACAGACCGTGTACGTCCTGTATACATTTATTTACAAATTAAGAAACACTGGGATATGACAAAGTCAATCAGGTAAAAGTTGCTATTCACTCGCGATTAAAGCTCTAGCACAGATACGCTTAAGTCACGTCTTTTTTATCTAGATGTTTCCCACAACTCTATTGTTGATTGAGTAATTTTGAGTGGTGGAAAAACACGGTATAGATTTAGAAGAAATAAAAACGAAAACCGAACTCGATGTGACCTTGAGATCAGGAATTCATAGGGTTCCAAAATGATAATGATGAAAATATTATTGGCGTTTGTCAAAACTCTATATAGAAATCGGTTAACGTCTCAACAATGAAAGGACTTTTATCTAAAAACGATTGTCTTAACGATAATTATCTTTTTTGTAACATTTCAAAAAAACGAAATAACCAAATTTTCTCAAAATAAAATTCGATATTTTATTTGCAAGTTGTCGGAAAGAAATTAAATGTTTTTTTTATATTTGTCTCAAGAAAAAAAAGATTTTTGATGCGATTTGCATTTTTTTTTTTGTTGTAAGTTGTCTCAAGCAAAAAGGTGCGAATTTTTTTTTGCAAGAGTTATAGGAAAACGAAAATATGCGCTTAATTAACATAATAACAAATTTAAAGATAAGATAAATTCTAGTCTAGTTTCCTAGCGTGGTATATACAAGCCACTTCTTTCTGGGTAAATTTGCCCTTAAAGTTTTTCAATAAGTATTAAATCATTGTATACCATTTAAGCATTCCATATTGGTTATCTAAGGTATGTGGAACTTAAAGTATCTTGTTTTGGGGGTTAATATCCAGTCAGCTAGAGCCCAAAGCGTGATTAAATGGTTCGCGTGTCGGCCTACTTAACCTACTTCAAATTTCCTCTCACGGGTTCGAATCTGTCTCTTTAGCTCAAGTATGACTGGGTATCAATATTTTGCTCCGGCATTCGCGAGGGTGGTTTGTACGAGGTTTCCTCTGGGTTTTACGTCATATTTAAGCAAGAACAGTTTGATATGGACACTCCATTGCCATACCAATACAATTGTTGGGGCCCCGTGAGGGAGCGGGTGGGCCATGGCCCTGAAGAATACTCCCTCGGCTTGCTCGGTCCATCGTAAGAGGCGAAAAAAGAGATTGCTTTCTGTTGCCCTGGTGTTCGCAGAGCTAAAGGGTAACAGGAAGCAGATTTGTTTGTGATGTCCTATATTTGTGTCCATCGTCATATAAGTGAAATACCCTTGAGTATGACGTTAAACACCAATCAAACAAACAAGCAAAACATGTAGTAAAAGAGCTTTAAGGCCAGCGATTTACTGGCTGGCATATAAGACTCAACCAAGAAATGATAATCCCCATGTAAAGAGTGACAGCCACAAATCTAGAAGAAATGACAATCCCCAATCTAAAAGAACTGATTACCCCAAATCAAGGTGTGATTTAGTACCGGTATTGAGTTTATCAATAATGAAACAAAATAGTCTGTTCAGATATATCATGTTACTTGAGGTTTAATGTATGGTACAGTAGAGGCATGAACCCTACTGATAGAAGGTAAGAACTGGATTTAATTTTACTGGACCAGGCTTATGAGAGTATTTTACATTAAATTACAGTTAAAATCACAAGGGTGAAATATCCCTGACTAACATTCATATTGCCAGAAAGGTACTAATATGGTTGAGGTAATTTTCTTATAAGGCACATAATTTGGAGCATAATTCATAGATTTAGAAAGGTGCTAATCCAGCAAGTAACATGGGTGGTTATCTGCAATCAGGTTTTCTAACCATAATATGTCCACCTGCCACTATTACAGTTTATTAATATTTTGCTTTTTGTTATTGTTATTTCTTCACAGGAAGGTGTTGTGTGTCCAATTTGTAGATTATCCATCAACTATGACCTTGACCTTTTAGAGCAGGCCAAAGAACCTGTTGCTAAGGAACAGAAGTACACTGTAACCAAGGAATCCAAGCAGCACTTGTCAAAGATGGCTGAGGTTTTTGCCCGACAGAAGGCAAATGGGGGAATTATAGACTTAGAAGCTGAAAAGAATAAATATTTAGTGCCTAAGGTAATTAACATGTTATACAATGCCAGATACAAACACCTTTACAGACATGTAATGTTTATGTTGTCTGAAATGTAATTTACAGTCATTCAAGTGTGAGATATTTTATGCTTCACTGATGATGAAGTGACATAAATGCAATAAGCCCAGAATGAAATTTCAGGCATCAGCCACGGATAGCAAACTGTCTGCAGACAAAAGCCACCCTGTTTTAATTGGTGAGATGGATGAAACAGATACAGGAGATGTTTAAACTTATAATCAATTGAATTATGACTGATAAGTTTCACATGGTAGATTATGGGGAAAGCTCCAAAAAATTATGAACAATTCATGCCGACTGTATATTTCAGTTCATTTTCTAATTTGTTCTGAAAATGGTTTATATAAACTGATATATACATGTAGTCCAGATGAATTGTGTCAATGAATAGCACATATGTAACAGATATCCCTGTATTGTGTCATGGAGCTAGAGTGCATGTATTTGTCTTTGCAAAGTTTGTCCAGACAGAAAATTTGGAGCAATTCATGATGGAAGACCAATTAAATTTTTCCCTGAGCCTTTGCCTAACTCTGACAGTCATGGGTTGATATTGTGTGAACAAGAATCTATTCGAAGTAGAAAAAGTGTTATCCTAAAAAAACAAAAAATTAATTCATTCTAAAAACAAAAATAGAAACTCGCAAATGTCAGGGCTCTTTTTGGCTGATTGTTTGTTAGATTAGATGATGGGGATTGTTGATGCAATTGATTTTATTAAATTTGTTCCAGATGTCAGGCTGGGTTTATTCATCTTCCATTAGTGTTAAAATGTGATATTGATGAATTATTGTTAATTGTTATATGGTAAAGAAGAACAATTTTGTGAAATAAATTTGCTATTCCTCATTAAATGTGAATTTTAATTTGTAGGATTTGCTGATATCTGTGAATACCCCTGTAGTAAGTTCAGCCAGTGAAAATGGATCTGAGCATAACAACTCGAAAAGAAACAATCCTGATAGACAACATGAGAGAAAATTTAGACATGAAAGACCTTCATCTCGAAATTTTGACCATAGAAGAAATGATCGTTTTCATTCCCGAAGAACAGATAGACCCCAATCAAGAAATTGTGATGAACGGTATTCAAGAAAAAATGATACTACCAAACCACAAGATAATGATGAACCCCAGTCAAGAAATACGGATAATTCCCAATCCAGAAAACAATATGAGTCACAGACTTTCTCCAGATATTATAAAAATTCCCAGTCAAGAAATAATGACTATCCCAAATCCAGAAACAATGACCCTCCATCATTAAGAAATATTAGTCCTCATTCAAGAAATGAAAATCCTCAATCAAGAAGAAGTGATCATTCACATTTACAAAAGAATGAAAATCAGCATTCAAGGAAAAATTACCACACCCATTCAAGACGCAATGATAGTCCCCAATCAAGAAAAACTTATTATTCCCAATCAAGACAAACTGATAATCCACAATCAAGAAGTAAAGATACTATTTGTTTAACAAGCCATGATAATCCTCAACCAAGCGATGATAATCCTCAACCAAGCAATGGTAATCCTCAACCAAGCAATGATAATCCTCAACCAAGCAATGATAATCCTCAACCAAGAAATGGTAATCCTCAACCAAGAAATGGTAATCCTCAACCAAGAAATGATAATCCTCAACCAAGAAATGATAATCCTAAACAAAGAAATTATACTCCTAAACCAAGAAATGATAATCCTAAACCAAGAAGTGATAATCCTCAACCAAGAAATGATAATCCCTGTGTAATAAAAGACAGCCACCAATCAAGAAGAAATGACAATCCCCAATCTAAAAGAACTGATTACCCCAAATCAAGGCGTGATTATTATTATTCTAATAGAAATGACAATCCTCAGGTAAGAGCAGGTGATAACTATCGGCATTCAGCTAGAAGAAATAATAGTAGTCAAAAACGTGATGTTTCAGACCAAAGTTCCCACAATAAACACAATTTTCATGAAAAAGAGGAAAGTGAAAATGTCAATGAAGCTGATTCACAAGGTTTTAAAACTGATTCATTACCAGGGGATAAAGTCCAATCACATAGTAATGAACTGAGTGATGAAAAGACGGATGACAGATTGTCAGCCACAGGCACAAGTGGGCATGGTGCTGTGAACAATCATGGTAAATCTAGTAATGGTGATAGAAATAAAACTGAAAGATTGGATAGTGATGGAGAGAAAAATGGTGTTAATGATACTGAAGAAGTTACCTCAGTAGATGTCCTATATAATCAACGTGATAAAAACTTAAATATTCCAAATAGGACTTCACAAGATCAGACTGAATCCGGTCAAAATAAATCGAGAGGAATATACAAACCTAGATTCACTTCACGGTTCACTAACAGGAGTAAACCGGAACATGGGCCTGGTAGGGGAAACCCATCCAGTAGTTCAAGGGACACTAACGGAGAACATAACAGAGAACAGGCTTATTCTGCGGACAAATATGTAAGCCGGAGTAAAGATTATCATGCTCAAAATAATAGACGAAGGAGGGGACCTATGAACAGTGATTCTAACCACAGTGATTATCAGGATAATAGGAGAGATCAGGGTTACCATGCGGACAGAATCGTGAGTCGGGGGCGAGGCAGAAGGTACCCTTCAACAAGTCAAGCTGGTCACAATAGAACTCACCAATCAAACACACAATCTTCAAATCAGTTGAGCTCACTGAATGAGATTGGTGAAAATATGAAAGAAGATGCCAACAAACCAGGATGCAGAGAAAACCTGAGTAAAGAAAGCAAGGGTTCTGAGATTGTAAAATCTCAACCAAGCCAGCCACCCCCAGGCTTTAAACCACAACAACGAGAGCAAGGTGACACTCCACATCCAAAACCACCCCCAGGGTTTGAAAATGCTTCCTAATAAATGCAATTTTTGTCTCATTTGAAATGTTATGCAATGGAAAGTTTTGAATTAAATTAAATATTTTTTTGAACCAGTCTATCTTAATTATTTTATTACCAGAATAACCCATTCACAAAACATTTGTGGGTAATTCCTGGCGCGCACTCAGGGCCCTGTGTTTTTCGCTTCCGGGAAATAAATATTAACAGCCGTTACCAGGATGAACTAAAATTGTGGTTGTTTTGGTGTGAGCCCCAGGAGGTACATGTAAGATGCCTAGAGGATTGGGCCTTACTTTCTCTTAAAGCTTGTATTAATCAAGATACAAAAACTTGTTTCCTCGGATAATAAATATAAAGTGTTGAAGTCCTTTGGAAAGGACTAAGAAACCCAGATTCGTAGATGTGTTGCCTCGAATTGCAATAGCCCGGCAGCAGTTCGCCACGGGGCATCTAACAATGTTTGTTATATGGGTGTCGGACATCTTAGATTCCTTCACCACTTGATCAATTCCACTCGTATATTTATACGAGTATAAGTGCAAAGTACAAATAATCATTTCCCTTTAACAAATCTGTCTTGTAGCACCAGTCAATTGTTGTCCATGGGATGAGTGTACCGTGTTATACTTGTCTCAGGTTTTCTACAGCATATTCGCTGGATTCCACCCCAGCGAAACAAGCTGAAGTATCAGTTGATACTGCCGGATAAAGTATTCTTAATTTTTTTTAATAATGCAGTTGAGCGAGAAACCTTTAGATGGCCATTTTTGACATTGTTAGCAATAATCCTGGAGTTATTCCCCTTGAAATGGATCTGCTAAACCGAGGTCCAATCATTCTCCATTTCATGAAGTCTTTGACTAATGTATTGACAGTACATTTAATTTGACATTCAGCTGTGTGAAGACCTAGGTAAAGACAAAAGTGCACCTTAATAGAGTCACGACATCCATACCAGGGAAGCGGCCTTAAAATCACAATTTCAAACAAATTAATGGTGTCACTAATAGTCGGTGGATTGAATCGCTATGACTTCATTATTTTTTCTCTATCCTTGGATTCATTTGGCGCTACCTATTTGGGCTGGTACACAGACTCTATCTACATGTATAGAGCTACATAGTTATAGACCTAGCTGGGATTATTCAATCTGTTCTAATCCCAGGGCCTATCAAGGCTTATTCAAGTGTCATTTTATAAACTTAACCACCAGGGATAAATTTATATTTGTATACGCCCGATGAAAATCGGTCGTATTATGGTATGATCAGCGTCCGTCTGTCTGTCCGTCCGTCCGGAGCCTACTG